>JAMPIV010011483.1:0-75565 GCA_024509875.1 Oreohelix idahoensis | reverse complement strand
CATAGTGTCCCTCTGATGTACTAAAAGCTAGATAAGGTCTAACCTCAGGCTTTACTGGAATCTGATAGTAGCCTTTGCTCAGAACCACCTCTGAAAAATATTTAGCTTTATTCAGCAGGGCACACAACTGATGGATCCACCTGACCTTCTGTGATAGCATTCAGTCTCCTGTAATCTATACAGAGTCTATGTTCTCCAGAGGGCTTCCTTAAGAGTACAACACCGGAACTATACGAAGATTCACTGTGTGAAATAATTCCTTCCTTCAACAAATAGTCTATCTCTTCCTTCAAAGCTTTCTCCTTAGCGAAAGGAATCGAATATGGTTTCATACAGACAGGTGTGGGGTCTATCAGTTTCATATCATATTCCAATAAGTTTGTATGCCCTGGTCGGTCTGTTAGCACCTCTGCATGATTATTTAGAACCTGTTGCACTCTCTCTTTCTGAGTTTTCGTTAAATGTGTACTGATTTTCACCTGTGCAGCTGTCTCACAGGGGTGTAATGGATATTCAAATGATGAAAGTGGTTCTTTTTTCATCTCCATTGCAATAGACAAGGTCAGCAAATGTGTCTCTTCCTGGTTTTCTCTTTCAACATACTTCTTCAGGAGATTCACATGATAGATTTTTTCTTTCCCGTTCTTATCTATCTTATAATTTGTTCTAGACACCTTTTCTAGAACTTTATATGGACCTTGCCATCCAATTTGCAACTTATTCTGGCTACCAGGTAGAAGAAGCAGTACCTTCTCTCCCACAGCCAAATCTCTATCTTTAGCTTTCTTGTTGAAATAGGCAGCATGTTTTTTCCTGGCTTGTCTCAAATTTTGATTGGCAAGTTTCCAGCCAGTTTTTAACCGAGTGGTCAGCTCATTTACATATTGGTATGATGATGTAATATTTTCCTCTGCCTTTTCATCAGTCCACGTCCTTAACAAGGCTTCGAGTGGACCTTTTATTGGCCTTCCAAATAATAATGTTGCCGGAGCCATACCGGTTGAACTATGGGGTACCTCCCGATAAGCAAAGAGGGCGGCGTGAAGGTACTGGTCCCATGTATCTGGTTTTTCATGTGCCAACTTTCTCAGTATCGACATCAAGGTACCATTAAATCTTTCCACTTGGCCGTTTCCTTGGGGATGGTACGGGCTAAAATGGAAGTGTTTGGCTTGATATATCCTAAAGACTTCTTCTGTTAGTTTCCCCTTGAACTGAGAGCCATTATCAGTCAAGATTTGGTTGGGAAAGCCTAACCTTGTGAAGATTGTGAGTAATGCCTCTGCCGCATGTTTGGAATCAATTGATGACAGGGCTACCGCCTCTCCCCACATAGAACAGGTGTCCACCAGAGTCAGAATGTAGCTGTTCCTCCTCTTCGTTCGAGTGAGAGGTCCCACAATGTCCACGGCAACTCTCTCAAAAGGTGTTCCCACTATGGGCATTTCCCCTAGAGTTGCTGGTGCAGTCCAATGCTTTGGTGCTACTCGTTGGCCATCTGGACAGGATTTTACATATCGTTTGATATCTTCAGTTATTCCTGGCCAGAAATAATGACAAGCTATACGCTGTCCGGTTGCGCTGATCCCCATATGACCACTGAAGGGAATCGCATGCCCTAGTTCCAACACTTTAGTCCTATATGAAGTGGAAAGGACCAGCTGTCAGTGACCATTGGATTCAGATCCAGCTTTCCTATTAATCATTTTTTTCTTCATATAAAACTCTCCCTTGCCTGGAGGTGTATGACATTTGGGCAACTTCTTGAAACATGGCTTGAGTGTTTTGTCCTCCGCCTGTGCTTTCCTCATCTCATCTGGATGAGCATTTATTGGATTATCCTCCTCCCTTTTAGACTGAGATCTGGTCTGCACTGTGGCAAATATCACAGGTCTCATGGGATTCCCCAAGAAGACATATCGACACCCCAATATCAGAGGGTAGATTGGTTCATTTATCACTGCTGCTTTGATTACTCCCTCCACATATCGCGTTTTCACATGTATCCTAGCGATAGGGAGTGTCATGGTCGCTACTTCCTTGGTTGCAGCTTGAATCTCCACTGTTTCTGTGGTGTATTGATCTGCTTGAACCAGGTGAGAACTCACAACTGAATCATAATCTAAACCTGTATCATTCAAGGACCTTATGGTGACTCCATTACAGATTACATCTTCACACACTGGGGGTGGTACGGTTCCTGTAGTTCCTCAGGTTTGACCTTTGTTCCCTTCTTCCCAGATTTCATAGCAGCAAAATTAGGAGTTTTATTCCTACAATTTTCAGTGGTATGATTGTTCATCTTACACTTTTTACACCACTTCCTTCCTTGGTTGAAAGATTTTCTTTCATCAAATTTTCTTTCATCGAATTCTGGGGTTTTATTTTTATTTTCATACCGTGGCCTATCAAACTGGTGCTTACCTTTGTTATGCACTCTATGATCAAACTTATTAAAGTTTTGTTGTGCTTTAAAATTGTCTACCTGTTTCTTTTTATTACCTGTTACCTCTGCTTGAGCTGCCTGATATCTTTCAGCAACATTTAATAACTCAACCAGCCTCTCTGCACCTTGTTCCATGAGAAACTTTCTCAGGTCTGGAGCCATGGACTCTCTTAGTTGTTCTATAAGGATCATTTCCTTAAGATCTTGGGTTTTCCCCAGAGCCGTCCATTTCTCCAAGTATGTCTCTAACCGTGCAGAGAACTGGTGATATGTCTCACCTGACAGTAGTTTAGCATTCCTGAACTTTTTTCTATAAAATTCTCCATTCTTTTCATATCTTAACAAAAGAGCCTGCTTTAACATGTCATAATTGTCTTGATCATCTCTGCTCATCTTAGCAAAAACATCATAAGCTGTACCACGAAGCCCTTGAGATAACTTTAAACTCCACCTTTCTCTCTCTAACCCATACGTGGTAGCTAAAAGTTTATATCTATTTAGATAGCTCTCGATATCATCGTCTTTCTCAACAAAATGATCTAAATGAAAACTCATAGCTGAGGTTGAGGCTCCCTGACTAGCAGTGGCATCGGAGGTAAAGAGACTGGCACCATTTTCAGGAGCATGGCTTTAAAACTCCAACTCCCTTAGTCGTAACTCATGTTCCCTTTGTAATCTCTTATCTTCTGCTTCCCTCTCTGCAGCCAATCGCTTGTCTTCCCTTTCGGCAATCAATCTTTTTTCTTCTGCCTCCCTTTCGGCAGTCAATCTTTTTTCTTCTGCCTCCCTTTCAGCCTTTTTCTCTTCTAATTGTAGCCTTTTAATCTCCCTATCTGCCTCCAATGCCCTAGCCTCTTTGTCAGCCTCAATCTGCAACCTCTTGATTTCTTTTTCAGCCTCTAACTTTCTTTCAGCTTCAAATTTTCTTTCTTCGCGCTCACATTCGGTTGTGACATAAGCAACCACAATTTGCCCGTCCATTCCTAATTCCTTAGTAGCCTGCACAGCAGCAGATCGAAATTTTGCCAGGTCTGCCATTTTCTAACAGGCAAATTTATACAATGTTTAACTAAACAATTTTATCTATGACTACTTAACTAAGGACAACCACAAGCACCGAGAGCTCAACTTTATTTATTTTCCACCCAAGAATACCTTTTTAATTTATATATTTCCCTGAATTGAACTACCCCCAAATATATGTGCAAAGAGAAAGTTCCAAATCCCGGGAACGAGATCCCCCAATATATGTGGTGTGTTGGGATTATATAATTATTTATAGGGGACTTAGTGTACTTACTGAGATCAGCTGTGAAGGTATCTGTATCTAATAAGTGTGGTGTGTTACAGATGACCTTACTTTGCTACCACATTAAACCTCAATCAGACTTATTCTTGACTATTGTGATGACTACGTTGAATGTCTAGGGTTATGATATTGATGAAGTGTAAGTTCACAACAACCGACAACCAGATAAACATCTAAGTTAAGATCCTCAACAATTGACAACACTATGACAGTCACAAACACATAACACTCTACAAATTATCTTATTAATTCAAGGGTTAAAGTTTATAAAAAATGTATTAATTTTCCAAGATATAGATATCCTGATTCTACTACAATGTGAATCAGGAATCACAATAAAATTTAATCACACTGTTTATATACAAAATTTTATACAAAGGATCTTTGTCCAAACATCTAATATTATTACAATATGAGTGTAGTGTTGTGAAGTAATGTTATGAGGTAATACTGGTTTTTATAGCTAGGTTGTTGTTTGTCATCATGACTTCATATGTTTGCACTGGTGGAAATATTATTAAGGGATTCACCGATTCTGTTTTAAAGTCTATGTCCCCTTTATTATACAAAAGTCAATTCAAGGGGATTTTGATTCAAAGATGAGCTCTGGTCGTGCTACAGTTTCTTATCTCCAATAGCTGCTGCAGTAGAACTGTATCCTCTGCTCGCTTGCTTCTTAGTTTGCCATAAGATCCCCAATATCCGATATCTTGGACAAGGAATCTACTGCCAGAGTTCTGGATCAAGCAAGGCTCAGACCATGTGCTGCTATATTAACATCAGTACCACGGTCCCTGAAATGGAGAAGGTTTTGCTTCCTTCTTCATAACTAGAATACAATCTATCTCCACACAGAGTTACATGACAGTACAAACATAGAATTCAGCGCTGTAGGCCAACTGCTAGCTTTTCATGTGACAAAATATATACACCAGTATTCCTCTCCCTAATGGTTACAAAGCCTCTGCAATTCCAGCGTTAATCCCTTCCATATGATAGTATAGGTGCCATGTTACTATATGGCAATCCAATATATTTATATAGCAATTATACTCCTCTCGGGCAAGCCTTTACATGGTGGAGCAATATCTAGGCCTTGCCTCATGTTTGCTACTGAACGACATACACACACAGACACAATTTATCATTTCACATTCAATTTTCATATAATCTATATATAAGAATCATGTCTAGCTTACCACAATTCAATGGAAATATTTAAACAAGTAACGTTGTCTGGCGATGAATTCTGGCACAATTTTGATCTGCCTTATCCCAGGCTTTTTCCTTTATTAGAAAAGAATTAGCTTGCTCACAACGCACTTGATTCTCACAAAATGTATTTTCAAAACTGGCGATGAACTGACGCTTCTAGTTGAGTATATCTAAGGTTCTACCCAATGAGACCATGTTTACAAGAGCCTTATGAAAAAATTTACCCATCCTACCATTTCCAATAACAACCAAAAATAGTATTTGCAGTTTGACTAATAAGGTTTCACCTTACATATTACTACAGCCAATCAAATCGTATCTAACATGTTGGCCTCATTTCCCTAAAGCAGTGTTTTTCAAACATGCCATTTAAAAAAAATATAAGCAGAAATGATCTTGTGCTGTCAGACAACCCTACTATAGTATTTTGGCTATAATTTGTTAATTAATAGACTATTTGCGTAACACATAACATATTCTTTGTCAGCAAGTCCTAAGGTACCCGAATATATAAGTTTAATGGGGTTACGTGGCTTCGTTCAAAATATGTATTTTTCGAAGATAGTAGTGTATTTTTTTTTAACACCCGTTCACTTCCATATCATGGGATGTCTTCTGTACTGTCAGACTAATGTCAGGAGCTTAGACTTAAATCAGTAGAATGTCAGGTTTCCTGATAAGAGCTAAGATTGAGTTAGGACCTTTTGTTAACTCTTTAGTTTTTTAACACTGTTTATTTGATATTGCCCTCATGCGCTTCGCGTGTGATTGGCGTTCAATTTTGAACCGCGAGACGACGTAGTACCATTGCTTCGTTCCGTCTATCCTATCTCGTCTCTGTTTTATTCCGTCTGTCTTTTTTTAGGTTAACGTTGTGTATAATTTCATTAATGTGGTATATTGGTCATTATACAGTTTGCCTATCAAGGTCGTCTAATAAATACAGTACCAGTTTTATTTTTAGAAACGACTGTAGTTTTTATTATTATCGTACGTTACAGTTTATGCAGACCAAGTAGAAAAAGGGGGGTTTCTTGTTCAGCCTTTATGGCGGTAAAAAACGCAGGCTTACGCTATTGGGAAAGCACTGGTCTTTCACCATTCTTCTTTCTTTCTTATATTTGCTTTCTATTTATGTTCTAATTTATATACGGGTGTTAGAATTTTCACTACACCCTTGACTTTTGACGAGTAGTATATTCAACAAGTCCTGGCTGAACATAAGCTCTCACTTGAAAATATCCGTGCCCAGTCCTACGATAATGCATCTAACATGAATAGCTCGGAGAATTGCATGCACTCTTTAAAAACATTAACAGGTACGCAGACTATGTTCCGTGTGCAGTCCATTCACTTAACCTTGTTGGAGAAAAGGCAACGTCTACTGTACCTGAAGTTGTTGACTATTTTGGCATTTTGCAGGAGCTGTATGTTTTCTTTTCTGGATCTCCACGAAGATGGGGAATTTTAAACACACAGGGCAATTTACATTTTTTTCTAAAGAGCTTAAGTGTAACTAGATGGTCTGCACACTATGAAGCAGTCCGGGCAATTAAAAATGGATATATGGGTATTTTACAAACATATTTTTGAAGACTCAGAAGAGAAGCCTGAATGTAGACGAGATGCAAAGAATTGATACAACAAGTTGGTACAGCTGGAATATGCTATTTTAACTGAGGACTGTATTAAATTTATAATATCGTATTATAAAGATGATATTGACCACAAATTAGTAAACGAGTGTTGTCAGTTCAAAGAATATTTGCACCTTAGGAAATCCCAGAACACAGCAGAAAACACGCCATCTAAAATGCAATGCGCAGAAGTTATTCAGCCTATTTGTGAGCAATACCTAATTGAAGTGTTCCCCAATATTACTACTGCGCTTAAGCTGTACTTGACAATGCCCATCACGAGCTGCGAAGAAGAAAGGAATTTTTCAAAGCGATCCTTCATTTAAAAAAAAAAAAAATTCGGTCTACCATGACGAAAGAGCGCTTAAATTCTTTATGCATATTGTCTCTAGAAAATGACATTGCAAGGAAGCTATCATATGACAAATCTGTACGTGAATATGTTGCTAGAAAAAAACAGAAATAAGAGTATTTTGTAAAATGTGCTTTATGCAGTATGTTCTGGTAAATTTAACTTTTCCTTCTGAGCACAAATTTCATATGGATACACCTTGTCATTTAACAAATGTATTAAAATATTTTTATGTTTTTATCGTTGCTAATTTTCTTATCTTATAATTTTCTTGGTATGTCTTCAACGAACTAATTCTGAATGATGGAGGCAATCATTAAAATAGTTTAGATTTAATAAATCACATATACCATGATGGATAGTGGTTTAGTGGTCAGAACATATGCCTTCCAAACAAATGTTCTGTATTAAATTCCCAGCAGATGTTTCTTTCTTGAAAATTCATTGATTTGTCTTCAGTTTTTATATGTGTGTTGTTGTGGATCTACTATAAAGCTTGAACTTCAGGTCCTCTAAGTCAATTTGCCTCTATGATACAATTATTTCCCATCCTCGCACATATTTTTTTTTTAAATAAAAGGGGCCTCCAAGAGTTCAAGCTTCAGGGCCCACAAAATGTAGATCCGCCATTGTGCGCAGCTAGAAGTCCTTGTTAGGACTGACAAACGCTTGCAATAAAAGCTTACAGTTCCTTTTAGGGTCTTGCTTTTGGGTGCTTGTGAGGATTTACTGTGATTTTATTTTCAACGGGCCCCATTCTTCTTCTCTATGTAAGTATTTGCGTTTATTTATGAGGAATTACTGTGGGTTTTAATTTCAATTTCGCCCTAGTCCTCTTCTCTCCGTAAGTAATTGCGTTCACGTTATTTTATTAGGCGTTGGAGTTCATATTATTAGGCTGGGTAAAGTTTTCAGACTAGGAAAATCCGTAAAACCCGAACCTACCCGGATAATTGTAGGGATGGGGGCAGAAACACGACCCAGGTACACAGAACCAGCGCAGAATCAATCAAATTTATTTTGGTAACGAGAACGGTTTGAGGTATTATCTAACGTGACGCAATAAGTAGCACGGAAGCATAATATACACTGAGTCATCGGGTTGTTTACGATATCATTGGCGGAGGTCAGATTTCATTTATTTGCAGTAATATAATTGGTCAAAGGTCGGCCCAGAGAGACGCCACGCGATGACTCATCGCGTCTTATTTCATCATAATATTTTACTATTTATGGAGCATCAAAATCTTTTAGCGCTTTCTCCGGTCTCAAAATTTTGCTGCCGTGAAATCCAAGCCTTATCGTCTGATCAGCGAGTTATACGTTGCTCGGAGAGAGAGAAATTAGATATTTGGGTATGTCTATAACTTAATTAGCTTCGTAGATAGTTAGTTTTATATAAGAGCTTAGCACGGTAGACTTATGTTTCTTCGGGGACTTGGTTTAATTTTCATTAGTCAGGAAGTGCCATCAATTGCTTACTTATACAAAACTATAGAGTGTAGTGTAAGGGGTGCCTATAATTTGTCTCTGAATAATAGTAGCAAAATTTATGATTTGTATAGCGGTTTTGAGATATTAACTGTGTGAGGGTAAGCGCTAAGATAAACGGGTGCTCTGTAATATGTAATGAGATCTGTGAGAAACCACATTTTTGATTATGATAATTTGTAGTGTATATACGCAAGCGTAAGTGTGTATTTTATTAGTTGCGTTATTTTTGGTCATGTAGTTAGAAGACATACTTACTTACTTACTTAGTCGTTCCCATTCTACCGTGAGGTGTAGAGATTTGAAAGAGAGAGCACCAGACCATTCTATCAGCTGTCTTCTTCCTGGCCTGGTTCAATTCTAGTCCTCGGTCCTTCAAAGTTTGTCTAATGTTGTCCTCCCAGCGGACTCTGGGTCGTCCTGGAGGTCTGGATCCCTGGCTCTTTCTTTCCCATGCTTGTCGTGGTAGCCGATCTTCTCCCATTCTGCAGACATGGCCAAACCATCTTAGTTGGGACTGTTCTATTTGGGTCTGCAGCAGGTGGGATTTTAGGCCTTGATGGATCGTCTGGTTGCGTACCATGTCTCTTCTTGTTACTTCAACCACTTTCCTCAGATACCTCATTTCTGAGGTTTGGATCTGGCTTTTGTGGGTTGTAGTCATTGCCCACGACTCGCATCCATATGTCAAGACTGGGACATAGGTGGAGCGGTATACAGCCATCTTCGTTTTCTTACCAACCTCTTTCTTGCTGAAGAATCCTCGATGTATGGCCTGAAAAAAGTCTCCCAGCCGCTGCTTTTCGAGTGGCCAACTCTTCTTTGATGCCTCCCTTTTGGTCTATAATAGCTCCGAGATATTTAAAGTGGTCGACCTGCTCCAGGACCTGTACTCCCAACTTAATCTGATGTTTTCTTTCTTCTCGTGATATCACCATGGATTTTGTTTTAGAGCTGCTTATGACCATCCCTCTCTTCTCCAGATCTTCCTTCCAGACTTGCAGGTTGGATTGGAGATGTGCCTCTGATTTAGCAATCAGGGCAACATCATCAGCAAATGCCAGCTCCGAAATATAGACCTGTCTCATCTTCCAGTACCCCACTGAATACTTTCTTGTTCTCTCCTTACATGCCTTGATGACATCATCCATAAGGAGTATGAAGAGGTAAGGTGATAGGATATCACCTTGTCTTACACCAGTGGTGGTCCTGAACTCTTCCGACTTATGGTTTGCTGTCCTCACATTATTTCTGCAAGACTTGTAGAAGCTCTGTATAGCATGAATCAGAGGTGCTGGAATATTCTTCCTTGCCAAACAGTCCCAAAGTTTGCTCCAGGGGATCCTGTCAAACGCCTTTTCCAGATCTATGAAACAAAGATGGATCTCACTCTTATACTCAAGGGCCTTTTCACTCAGCTGTCTGAATGTGAAGATTAGGTCTTGAGTACTTCGGTTTGCTCGGAATCCGCACTGGACCTCATCCAATTGTGGCTCAGCTAGGCGTCTAGTTAGAAGACAAGGGATATAATTAATATTACTGAGATGAGATTTATTATTTCCTAGATGGTTTATATATAATATTGTGTTAATTGATAGCCTTCCAGGGTCAGTCTGTAAGAAGTAGGGCCGGGGAATTATTTAGCTTGCGGTGAAGACAATTGTTGTGATACCTGAGGTAAGCCTAGCACAAAAGAGTCAGGTCAGCCCGTGACTGGGGTTTTTCTACCAGACAGATATTTACGTTGATGTGGGGAAAGAGATAGGAGGGGACGGTAGATTAGTTGACCCTAGGGTAGGAATGTTTGTTTATCGCGGGTGCGTAGTTTGGGTATGGGGAGATGTATGAATTTAAGGGGACTCAAGGGAGTAGAGGATTTAAGGTGTTTATGTGTTAGGTATGAGAATATTTTGACTTGGTAAATGGTTGTTGTTATTTTTTCGTTTTATAGCATTTTCATGGCACATAGGGAGGGTTGTATTAGAATCTTTTCTGTTTGCAGGCCTTACGCTGCTGCTAGACATTGTATGCCCTTACGACTTTTGTTTGATATTACACAATTATGTGTATATAGAATTAATCGTTTCTGTTAGCTACTGCACATACTTTGTCTATATATGATACAGTTTAGATTACGATGATAGGGAACTCTTTACACAGCGCTATAACAGGAGGCAGTCTGATCATCAGAAGTGTCCCCCTCGGACAAGTGTGTCGGTCCTTTATCTTCTTTACACTCTGGTCATGACACCCAAGTGTATGCCTCCTGTTGTTTTTCCCGCCTGCGCTGCGAATGGAACCCACTCCACCTTAGTTGCAACTTGTAACTTCACTCCTGATTTTATCCATGCTGCTAGCTGGAGGCAATTGCTAAAGTAACCATTTAATAAACAGCGCTGATGGTAAAGTACCTTTTTTCCAGCTAACAGCGACTATTGGGGGAAAAAATGGGGGGGGGGGGGGAATTACAGAGGCAATTGAGAGCAGGGTGCCGTGAGCAAAAATAGGTTGAGAACCCACGGTATATATGTGGCGAAATGGATATTGGATAGAAAATTAGAAAGTATTTTCCGGAAGTGGAAAAGAAAGCTAGCGAACCAGAGGTAGAGAAGGCACACGACAAGTCAGGTAGTTAACTGCACAGTTCTCGATGATAGTTGTAGAAGAGAACTGATAGGTAAGTTGCCTTCTCGCTAGGCATATTCTATGCTCCATTGGTGTTATATAAATATGTGAATGGAGCTCGTATTCATTCCCTACCAATTTTAAATTATTAATATTTCTTTGACCACACAACAAAATTATAACTGGAAATTTAAATAATTCAAAACCTGCAGTTATACACAAATGAGTGCACTTTATTGATTTAATAATGTACAGTAACAAATTAGCACCTTGGTATATCAATATCTTACAAGATTTCACACAATTTACAAAACGTAAATTGTCACTGTTTAACAATTTTCATCATGTTATTGGCTTGGGTGCCTTGGTTTATGTTTTCACGATAAGTACTTGCTTGACACGTTGCAGTATCTGATTTTCTTCGGTCGTTAAAACATCTGGACACTGAAGATGCCATGCTTATGTCAGGAACAGTGTTGGTCTACTGTTAAACAGTTCAAAATGTCCAAAATTGTTTCACGTTTTTCACCACTAGCTGAACCTGCAAAATAGGACCAGGTTTGGCACCTGTGATTTATAACCAAGACGCCCCTCTGATGCTGACTGGCCACTGTTGATCATACCCATCATTTCTACAACTGTCTTGAAGATGTGGTTAAATCAGTCTAAAAGGGGGTACGGCATAAAACCGTGCAACACATTTAAGAGTTTTGACATCAAAGACATTTTCTAAACCCAGCTATGACTACTTCCCTTTGGCTGAGCGTTTTGCCAAAGTTAGCAAAATTGTTTTCCTTATAATACATCGACAAAATGTACCGAAATAAAAGATAAGAAAGAAAAAGAGATGGCGAACTCTTTGAGCACAGCACACAAAAGCAAGATCCTAAAAGGAACTGTAAGCTTTTATTGCTAGCGTTTGTCAGTCCTAACAATGACTTCTAACTGTGCCAATGCTGTCCGAAATTGAGGTTATGTAGTGATGGATGCCATCTTTCTTCGGAATGGTTTATGTTAAGCATAATATTAATTTTAAATATTCATTAATTTTAAATGTATATTTATTCACTAAAACATGTTGTAAGCTTATAGACATACCCTCAAGACACAGCTGTACTTCGAAGTCTGCGTCTGTTGGAAGCTTCGATCTATACAAATCGCTCACATTAACGTTAAGTTGTGGCTCCTTCTCAGTTATCTTGTTGTGTTATTGGTCGGCTATCTAGATATTTTCTCAGCTTTGTCAGATCTTGAAGGGATTTCAAGAAGTAAGGAACTGTGTCCTTGCTTTCTCAGTGATCTGTGACAGAGTTAAATTTTACTCTGGTAAACTTTCGTGGGATTTTAATGCTGTTGTGAGAATTTACCGACAAAATCATACTTTCCTCGTCAAATACCAAAAGTGATAATGGTTTCCCACTACTATAATTACATGTATTTGTAGTTGTAGTTTAAATCCCAAAAGAAATATCCTGTTCAGGGCATTAATGATACAGTATACGTGGTTGATCTCGCAGTCGAGTTTATGCGGACTATCAGTTTGATCACAGATCACTTGATTATATGTGTCCGTACGTGGGTTCGTACTCAGACAATTATTAAAGATTTAATTGAGATATTGTCTGGTCTGTATCGTAGTCGTTGACACTTGATTGTTTGTTCACTGCGAATACCATTCTTCTTAAATACATGTTAAGTCTTCCTCATAGACGATTAGTTTAAGTATAGTGCGAACACAATCAATAAACATGGCATACAGGCCAACCTTCAAGTCGAATGACGAATGCGGTAAGTCCTTCATACTGAGTCCAATATATACATTTATTTGACAAGACATGTGAAGAACATCATACTGTGATTCATCAATATAAGAAATGTACATCTGCATTAATCAATGGGAATCCATGGTACCGTCACTCTTCCAGTCAAATAAGTTCATGTCAGAACATCAAAGGCGATGTACACGCTCTGCTGTCATCCAGTCAGACGGTAATGATACGCCTGTGTATTTGACGAATATTTAATATATAGATCATCCACTGATCTACTAACATTATATTTCATTATACAATAAGGAACTAAGGACCGACCCTGCGCGTCCATCAATAATAATAATTCGGCAATACGTAGCCTAACTCTGAAGGATTCAACAATGCGACTTCATGGCGTGACGGTCAAATACAAAAGGGTCCCCTAAATTGGTCACTACGCGTGACCATACCAACGTTCACGCGTCACCATCCGACTGTGCGGCTTGCGTTCATTAAACCAAGAAGTATAACAATGATTCTACATTAATTCTCTTATCATCAAAAATGCGTGCTGCCAAATATAGCAGACGACGCCGATAAAACACCGTAACAGTTCACCATAAATTTATAGCAGAATTTATGTTGTGCAATTTATTATTTATCACAAAGACACTAGTTTACGTGGAAATCCCAGAGTGCCTTGCCCGTGTTATGACAGTACGGTATATCAACGTCATTATGTCCCTTTTTGCTCACAATAGTGCATAGAGCCAACACTGCAGCTACTCCCCAGGAAACCTGCGCCAAAGGAGCCATGGCCCTTACAGTATTAGTTTATGCAGTAATTGGTTTTACTTGATGAGTTTGCCAGTAATCGCGCATCCTCAACAACATCATGTTACCGTTCGCTCCCGATGGAGCCTTGAGTGTAGCTGTTCACTTATGAGGAAGCACAAAGTTAAAGGGAGACCCAAAAAACTTACGGAGAAGAGAACTGGAAACATGTATGAAATGAATAAAGAAGAAATGAAATGACCTTGAACGGATGTCACTGGACAAGAAGGCTTGGCATAAATTTGCTGAACGCCTATGCACCTTGGGGAGCTAATAGGTAAAGATGATATTGATTCTTTTTTATTTGGCGTACCGGTATGCTTATTTTCAGTCCTCGTTCTACATAAAGGATGACGCTAGACAACAGAAAAGAAAATATAATATTTCCTTTACGCAAGATAATTTCATAAAACGAAGTACTTTGTAATACTATTATCTTGTTTCCACGGCTCAAGTCTCTCAAGTCACTCGCTGTCCTTGTAAAGCTGAAGAGTATTATCAGAACTGATATTTTTTTAAACAGTAAACAAAAATTTACCGTGATAACGGTTAGGGATTCGGAGTAAGAATTTATGGTTTGGCTATAACGTTACAAAGTGAAAGCGAATCGGACGGCTTATCTATATCACTGCGGATTTTAAAGCCTTTAATGTTATTTATGTCTCAGAGCCATAGAATGAGACTAAATGTGTGAGTTGAGAGATTGTTATATTTGTGTTGGACTCGATGTATGGTAATGTCCATACATGCCACTATGCAAAAAAAAATCTCCTTTTCTTACATCATATATTAATGTGTGGTGGAGGCGGTGGGTAGGGAGTTTATGGTCGTGATTGAGCTCACAAGGGGACTTGTCAAACACATCATCACAACTTTAGTTTAGGCAGCACTATGTGCCGGTCAAAAATATTCAAGATGTCTAGTTGGATATTCTGCATTAAAAGAAACTTTGTGTTATACATATTTACAGACGCGCATTTGAGACTAGTGTTCATTTATTTATCCCTTAAAAAATATAAATGCAAATTTCTATAACAACAACAACTGTCAGAAATATTCTCTATGGAATTTAAAATTGGATGTTACTACCGTCTTTATTAAAAACGGTTTTGGAAATATTTTGAACTAGTAACTACTTAATGTTTCAATGTTTTAAATTTCCTTTCTACAGATATTGCGTCCCTTGATAATAAAAATTACATCCCTTACATTATTGTCATAATTGTTTCTTAACGAAACAGTATGAGGCGGAAATATGATGGTAGTGGAAAATTGATATGAGTTCCCAACGTCAAGGTCTAGCTGTCTATGGAATACAGAACGTTAGATAAAAGTCAGTGACCTTACCTGCTTATTGTACATGAGTTGTAAGAAAGTGCTAAATATCACTCAACAGGATTACATTTAATGTTGATCCCAAGACTGCGCGCTTGCCAAAACAAAAAGGCAACCCCAGCTGAAGTTTGAAGATATGCGCAAGAGATACATGAAGAGTAAAGTTCAGGATTATGGGAGGACAAGTTCAACCTGTGACACATCATTTTATGTAATAAAATAACAGATAATTCTCTGTATTGTGACATTTGTTTCGTATAAAGTAAGTGGATATATGAAGAAATACAAATTTCAAAACAGCATGTGACTTTTTTGGTTACCCTGTATAATCACATGTCTAATTATCTAGGTCACATGTCGTATAGTTCCTGGGGGTCTTTGAAGAGACCAAGAAAGATATAGGACAATTGTACATTCATCCATGACGTTCAATGCGCCTAATACAAGGTCATGAATGGACGATGGCAAACTCCTCATATAAAACAATTTACTATATAAACCGCTGCTGCGAGAGCATGTAACTGCTTCGTGCAGGCTTCCAGTGGGACTAACTACAGTGGTGACTTGGTGTAGGCTTCTTGCAGGACTAACTACAGTGGTGACTTGTTGTAGGCTTCTTGCAGGACTAACTACAGTGGTGACTTACTGTAGACTTCCTGCTGGACTAACTACAGTGGTGACTTGGTGCAGGCTTCCTGCAGGACTAACTACATTGGTGACTTGTTGCAGGCTTCCTGCAGGACTAACTACAGTGGTAACTTGGTGTAGGCTTCCTGCAGGACTAACTACAGTGGTGACTTGGTGCAGGCTTCCTGCAGGACTAAATACAGTTGGTACTTGGTGTAGGCTTCCTGCAGGAATAACTACAGTGGTGACTTGTTGCAGGCTTCCTGCAAGACTAAATACAGTGGTGACTTGGTGTAGGCTTCCTACAGGACTAACTACAGTAGTGACTTGTTGCAGGCTTCCTGAAAAACTAAATACAGTGGTGACTTGGTGTAGGCTTCTTGCAGGACTAACTACAGTGGTAACTTGTTGCAGGCTTCATGTGGGACTAACTACAGTGGCGACTTGGTCCAGGCTTCCTGCAGGACTAACTACATTGGTGACTTGTTGCAGGCTTCCTGCAGGACTAACTACAGTGGTAACTTGTTGTAGGCTTCTTGCAGGACTAACTACAGTGGTGACTTGTTGTAGGCTTCCTGAAGGATTAACTACAGTGGTAACTTGGTGTAGGCTTCTTGCAGGATTAACTACAGTGGTGACTTGGTGTGGACTTCCTGCTGGACTAACTACAATGGTGACTTGGTGCAGGCTTCCTGCAGGACTAACTACATTGGTGACTTGTTGCAGGCTTCCTGCAGGACTAACTACAGTGGTAACTTGGTGTAGGCTTCCTGCAGGACTAACTACAGGGGTGACTTGGTGCAGGCTTCCTGCAGGACTAAATACAGTTGGAACTTGGTGTAGGCTTCCTGCAGAAATAACTACAGTGGTGACTTGTTGCAGGCTTCCTGCAAGACTAAATACAGTGGTGACTTGGTGTAGGCTTCCTACAGGACTAACTACAGTGGTGACTTGTTGCAGGCTTCCTGAAAAACTAAATACAGTGGTGACTTGGTGTAGGCTTCTTGCAGGACTAACTACAGTGGTAACTTGTTGCAGGCTTCATGTGGGACTAACTACAGTGGTGACATGGTGCAGGCTTCCAGATGGACTAACTACAGTGTTAACTTGGTGCAGGCTTCCTGCAGGACTAACTACTGTGGTAACTTTGTGCAGGCTTCCTGCAGGACTAACTACAGTGGTAACTTGGTGCACGCTTCCTGCGGGACTAACTACAGTAATGACTTGTTGCAGGCTTCCTGCGGGACTAACTACAGTGGTAACTTGGTGCAGGCTTCCTGTGTGACTAACTACAGTGGTGACTTGGTGCAGGCTTCCTGTGGAACTATCTACACTGTGACTTGATGTAGACTTCCTGCAGGACTAACTACAGTGGTGACGTGGGATAGGCTTCCTGCGGGACTAACTACAGTAGTGACTTGGTGTAGGCTTCCTGTGGAACTAACTACAATGTGACTTGATGTAGGCTTCCTGCAGTACTAACTACAGTGGTGACTTGGTGCAGGCTTTCTGCGGGACTAACTACAGTAGTGATTTGGTGTAGGCTTGCAGCGGGACTACCAAAAAAGTTGTGACTTGGTGCAGGCTTCCTGCAAAAACTAACTACATTGTATTTTGATTTAGGCTTCCTGCGGTACTAACTACAGTGGTGACTTCGTGGAGGCTTCCTGTGGGACTAACTACAGTGGTGATTTGGTGTAGGCTTCCTGCGGGACTAACTACAGTGGTGACTTGGTGCAGGCTTTCTGCGGGACTACCTACAGTGGTGATTTGGTGTAGGCTTGCTGCGGGACTACCAAAAAAGTTGTGACATGGTGCAGGCTTCCTGCAAAACTAACTACAGTGGTGTCTTGATGTAGGCTTCATGCGGTACTAACTACAGGGGTGTATTGGTTTAAGTTTCCTGTGGGGCTTACTACAGAGTATACTTAATGTTGGCTTCCTGTTTGACTAAGTACAGTTGTGACTTTGTGCAGGCTTCCTGCGGACTAAATACAGTGGTGACTTGATGCAGGCTTCCTGCGGTACTAACTACAGTGTTGACTTTGGGCACGCTTGCTGCGGGACTAACTACTGTATTGACTCCATGCTTGTCACAGAATGGATTGGGGCGACCCCTTCTTCTGCCTAATCTCTGTTTTACTACGGCAGTAATCGGTACATTTGTGGTTGTAACGACTGTTGTTTATTTCTGTTTGTTGTAGGTCTACTAATTTGAGTACATCATAAACACGAATGCATAAGGGCATTGTCACCACAGGACATGAAAACTGGCAGAAGAACATAAGTCGCCTGATAATGGGTCCACGATACACGTGGTACAATTTTTCTTTAGTTCTTCACAAATTTCATACAAAGGCAAAAAAATGGAGAATCTTGAACATCTATCTCCTCAAATAAAATGCATGGTCATTCCATAAGTATGTAAGCATGCATGTTGATATATCATAAATATATTCGTCTCATCTATTCAGTTCTGGCCGTTGTACTAGTAGGTGCGTATCAACCACGGACACCCAAGTAATGCAAACCCGAAACGTGAATTTATATTTTCTTGAATAAAATAATTCTATATAAGGTGCAGAACTTCTTCATAAGTTCGGGGCCATCTTAACGATCGTTGAAAAAACAAGTGGCGGCCTTCGAAAAAATGTTAATGTCACATAAAAGTACCAAATTCCTCCACAACTCCGGGAGCTCCAAAAATACGTCTAGCTTGGATGAATGAAGTATACGAAAGGCCCAGAATATTAGCCGTTAGAATAAATTAATGGGACCGCGTTACGTCATTGACAACCGGTGACGTATCAAAGTATAAGGCCTTCAATACAAGTTAAAGATCGTGCAAAACATGCATTACCACAAATAGACATATCTCCTCAAAAAACAATGGCTATATGCCTGCGTGTGGCAATATACCATGACATATTAACTTTATTCCTTAACAGTGGTTCTATCAGTACACAGATTAACACGTACATCGAACCAACGCAATCTGCTTAATCACTGAGAAGACAAGGGTGCGTCTCCGCGAAAATTGTAAAGAGGCGGATTTTGTTTATGCTCAAGAAAGAGATAAGACATTGCTTTAGCGAAAGTAATAAGTGTTACATCTGACACACGTTGTCATATGATGTTAACGACATGCTCGCGAGTCTGTACGTAAGGCATTGTATGTCTTATTGCCATATTTGGTATTATGTAACCTTTTGCTTTACGCACCTTATGTCACGTGGAATATTTTGAAAGTACTACACCCTAACCCGCTTGTTTGAAAATGATTGAAGCTTTTGGTTAGACCCCATAACAAACAGATGCGTGAGAAGGCAGTGAATATAACCTGACGCTTTAGTCAGTCAAAACAACTGTGAAGATCGCTTGCCAAGACATCAGATCTTGCTAGAGTGAAGCCTAGAATTCAGAATTCCATTTTATCAGACCGGACACCTTTTATTTGTGTATTTATCAGGACCTACAAAAATAGCCAAGGAAATCTAACATTTTTAATAAGGAAAGGCGCTGTCTGAGGAAACTGAAGGAAATACACAAAGTCAGAGGGAACTTATTAAATTAACGACACTCCAGACGCGTGTAAGAGGCCGATTCAAGTCTCTTTTATTCATCTGAGCAAAAAGTCTGTGAGCCATGTCACAGAGAGTTTTATGATCAATAAATTTTCTATATATTCTTTCTTTCTTCCACCCGTATCCTCTATTTTATTATCTATCTTTACCCTTTTCCTGTATTTTTCGCATTCGTTCGTTTGCGAGAAATATATTTCTTTCCCATTCTTACTTTACCGTTTTTCTCATACACTGGTGACGCATTTATTACACAACGTGTCAGTCCCTGCTCGAGCATATAGTGTTAGAATACGGTCTGGTCAGACACAGAAAGCAGACAGGTGTCTATACTTGTCTCATGACACAGCGCTCTTGGGCTAGATTCTCGACATAAACGTGGGAGAATTCACTCTGTCAGACATGATGAGGAGACGTATTGTGTTGTATTTCCATCTGACAAGTAGTTTTACGGCTAAGTTGCTCGGTGAAGTGTGGAAACTGCCACGTAATGAGACTTACCATCTACATTTTCACCGGACATAAGTAGTAGGGAATGTGGGACTTGAGGCGATTTCTGGTGGCGCGCAGGTGGCGTGGCTGGTGGCGCGTGACTTTTATATAGCAAAAACGCCAGGTGGCGCGTGACTTTTATATAAGGGAAATGTGGTGGCGCAAGATGGCGGATTTGAGATAACAAGAAGAGGTTATATGGCGCAAGGTGGTGGGATGACTTTTTATATAAGGAATTGAGGAGGAGGAGAGGAGGAGGACCATGACTTTTTATATAGAGATATGTTTAGATAACAAGAAGACGTTATTTATAGACATATATTAATTCTGCAGGAGTGATGCAGGGGCAAGATGGCGCGATGACTTTTTATATAAGGAATTGAGGAGGAGGGTAGGAGGAGGCAGATGACTTTTTATAAAGTAATATATTAGTGTTTTTTTTTAGATAACAAGAAGGCGTTATTTATAGACATATATTAATTCTGGAGGAGTGATGCAGGGGCAAGATGGCGGGATGACTTTTTATATAAGGAATTGAGGAGGAGGGTAGGAGGAGGCAGATGACTTTTTATATAGTAATATATTAGTGTTTTTTTTTAGATAACAAGAAGACGTTCTTTATAGACATATATTAATTCTGCAAAAGTGATGCAGGGGCAAGATGGCGGGACTGTAGGAGGAGCATGGGTTTTTATATAGTAATATATTAGTGTTTATTTTTTAGATATCAAGAAGACGTTATTTATAGACATATATTAATTCGACAGGGGGGCGATGCAGGCGCAAGATGGGTGTTGGTGTGGTGGTGGGGTATGTGTTGTTATATATTAGTGTTGTTGTATGTGTTGTTTTAGATAACAAGAAGCCGTTATATTGAGATAACAAGAAGCCTTTTAGCCAATAGGAAGACTTTGAGATAACAAGAAGACGATATATTTAGACATACGAACAGTTATATATAGGTAACAAAAAGAATTTTAGCTAATATATTTTATTTTGTCAAATAACAATATTGGTAAGTTTCGTATTTTTTCAATTGATATTGTACAATTGGTAAATAATACAGTGATATGGACAATTTTTATATTGGAAAGATGTATGTTCAAAATATACATGTGAAGCGGGGTTTTGTTTGTTGTGCGATAACGGTGGTTTAGGTTACTAAAGGGTTTTTGAAGGGAGTGGAGGTTTTGTGTTTTCTTTTGTAGTGGTGTGTGTGAGGTCGGGAGGCTTTTTTTGTGTGTGATGTATTGCTCCGGTAGTGTGTTTGGTTGTAGGTATCTTAATTGTGTGGTGTAGTTTGTGGGGCTGTCGAATCGTGGGGTGTGTTGGGGTATGGGTTTTGTGTGTGCCGGTATTTTAATTGTTGTATATACAATATGTATAGATCGGAGTGAAGTGTTAGAGACCTGTACTAGTTCTACCATCGAACTTGCGTCCTGGCAGTGTGTGTGTTGTTTATTTTACATATAGACAGGTATACATATACACGATGTTACAGCAGTTATACGCTAAATAGTCATATATACATAGGTGAATAATAGGAAGACTTTGAGATTTTTAGATAACAAGAAGACGATAATAGGGAAACGATATATTTAGACTTTGAGATAATAGGAAGACGATGTATTTAGATATATTTAGTTATACATATATTTAGACTGATTTTTTAAATGTATGTTACAACAGGTAGAGGATATTGGCGGTATCTGTGGATACGTAAGCTGGTACCTTGTGTAAAGTCTTTCCGACAGAGCTCACAAGAAAAATGAGGCATAGAGTGCACGGTTTTTACAATGACTTATGAACGTGTTGGCGTGGGAAAAAAACAACAACCCGATAGCAAAAATACACACACCTGTCTATTGATCTCTTCCTTTGTCTATGAAACCAGCCTTGTTTGCCCGCTAACAACTTGCTTAATCGAAAAACTAAGCGATAAGAAATATTTAATTTACTCTGTCATACATTTTTTTCTAAGATACATTTTAGCTGTCGCTATCAGGAAATCTTATACTAACCGTTTGGCATCTTAAATTTACAAGCTTATTTTTTTGTGTGAGAGAATGAAGTGTTAGAGACTTTCCTATACTACGTCTACCATGAAGAGGTGGCGTGATGTGTTAGAGACATGATTATACCAGGCTCGGCAGTGAGAGGTGAACGCGACGTGTTAGAGACTTGACTATTTGAATGCGCGGGTTGGGTATTGGCTTTGGGGTGTGTGTATGCGGGCACTTGCGTGCGTGGTTATGTGTCTGTGTGTGGGTATGTGTGAGTATGGGTGTGTGTGTGTGTGTCTGCGTGTTGGGTTGTAGCAGGTGGGTGTTTAGACAGATATTAATATATATATACACACGATATTTATACATACCATATTTTAGGCAGCATAGAGAACAAAGATTCTTTAAGTGTAATAAATATATAATTCTTTTAAAAGAAGACAAAATCTCATCCTAAAACACTACTTTCAAGCACCTTGTAGGTCGCTTGACACCTGCCCAACCTTATTTGCTCACTAACAACATTTTGCTTAATTGAAAAAGCTAATCGATTGTGTACGAGCGACTTAAATCTAGGTTGTGAAACGGTTTTGAGACACGATTCGTGGTAACAGGTGGTTGATTACCCAGAAGCCTATTCGATACTCAACGTGCTGTTGAACAAATATTCAGTGTTAGCTTTCTTGATTTGCGAGAGTCTGTCAATATGAGTTATCTGTAAGGTTTTTACATAGTTTTGTTAAGTCGTTTATTTTCTAAAATATTGTGTGTTCGTAACCAATAACACGGGCTTTTTGTGTGTTTCATGAAAGTGTAGGTCTGGGTACACTACGTAAAAAAGTGATCTCACCAGAACTTTGTTATCTACGTAGATGTATCATAGTCTGGTTACAAACATCAAACTGGTTTAGAAGTAACTTTATCATTTTTATTGGAAGGAATTGTGATTTTTTTTATCGTTTACATGAATATAACAAATTGATTGTTCCAAAACCTTCAGGCAACTATGTTACTACTTGACTTGAGAAAAAGGACTTTTTATAAACACTCTTGAGTGAATTCCCATTGTTTTCCTACCAGCTATAGAATAAAGAGGGAAATATATTTTTAAAACTAATACCTGTTATAGAGGCAGATGAGTAAGGGTTGGTATGATGGGGATGTTTTTGTGTTGTGTTGTGTGTGTAGCTAGTGATAATATGATAGGGAATTCCATTGTTGAGTTAATGTAACTACATATTAACACATGCACCGGGTCACGTGGTAGTTTTCTTTATTATTTATATTTTATCATGAGTAATAAAATCTACTTACCCCAATGTTCAGTTAATGTTATGTAAATCCATCTCGCATGTGGTGGATATGTTCAACACATCGTAGGCTTCCCTGTCTCACCCGGTTATACAGACTTTGAAATCCAACACGTGACAACACCTCAACTCTTGGTGGTTTATCTTTCGATGAAATACCGAAGAGGTGCCGCAGACACGGTAGATGGAAGGTAGTGAGACTTCTTTCTTGTTTAGTTGTATTGTCCTGCAATTTTCAAACTTTAGTGAAAGGTTTTCTTCCAAACACCAAAGACGATCCCAAAATTTTCTCCCAGGCCTCCCCAAAGGGGCCAACCTATAGGTAAATAGATCAACCGACAAATGCTTCTTTAAAAAATTTCTCACCACTTGTCAAAAAAAATACTGCCCCTTGTCAAAAAATATATCCCCCTTATCAATCAAATTTCGCCCCCTCGACAAAGAAATTTCGCCCCTTTGTTAAAAAAATACTTCTCCTGACCAAAAAATACTGCCCCTTGTCAAAAAATATATCCCCCTTATCAATCAAATTTCGCCCCCTCGACAAAGAAATTTCGCCCCTTTGTTAAAAAAATACTTCCCCTGACCAAAAAATACTGCATCTTGTCAAAAAATATATCATCCTTATCAATCAAATTTCGCCCCCTCGACAAAGAAATTTCGCCCCTTTGTTAAAAAAATACTTCTCCTGACCAAAAAATACTGCCCCTTGTCAAAAAATATATCCCCCGTATCAATCAAATTTCGCCCCCTCGACAAAGAAATTTCGCCCCTTTGTTAAAAAAATACTTCCCCTGACCAAAAAATACTGCCCCTTGTCAAAAATTTTTTTCGACATCTTGGTAATCAAACTTCTTCCTATTGTCATTTAAAAGGTAACGTTACACTGACACCACCTCAGAAGAGACGTATGCGTCGTTAAAAAAACACCCTGCGAGCGCTTACCAAGAAGAAATTGTCGCTCAAAAGACGAAAACAATTTTTACGAACTGGAGGATTTTTATCTGCGTTGTTAACTTAACATTCCACGGAAGGAAGAAATCATCACGGCAATCAAGGGGTTAAAGAATGGAAAAACGCCTGGCCACGATAACTTAAATGCAGAGCTAGTAAAGTATGAACGTGTGTGTGTATGACCAAGGGCGTTAAAAGAAAAAACTACGTGTGTTTTGAGTTTTATTAAACATGGATGAGAGAGAAAAGAGAGAGAGAGAGAGAGAGAGAGAGAGAGATAGAGAGAGAGAGAGGCCGCCGCAAAGGGTCCAACCTATAGATAAATAGATCAACCGTCAAATACTTCTTTAAAAAAGTTCTCCCCCTTGCCAAAAAATACTTCCCCCTGTCAAAAGAAAATACTGCCCCTTACCAAAAAATACTACCCCTTTGTTAAAAAAATACTCCCTCTTACCAAAAAATACTGCCCCTTGTCAAAAAAAAATTTCGCCCTCTTGGTAATCAAATTATTTCCTATTGTCAAAATATTTCACCCACTTGGCAATTAAATTCCTCCCCCTTGTCAAAAAATTACTTCCCCTTTGGTAAAAATACTTACAGTTGCGGTCTTCAACTCGCTTCCCAACGATTTAAGCACGTCATCACTCCTTGTCATGTACACTCAACTGGTAGAAACAGTGGAAGGCGTTTTCAACGAGGTATGAAGGTGAGTATCCGTTGTTATCACAACGTCTCTTCAGTAAAGTATGAACATGATTGGACGAGGTTCCCATTATCGAACAACTTTATTGCTATATAATAAGTCATACGTCTGATCGTCAGAGGAAGTCCCCCGGCTAAAATTATGTTCCTTTGATATGAAACTAGTAATTTCTGTGACCAGAGAGAATTTGTCATTGATGATATACACAAGGTATGTGTGATGCACGAGGTGTTAAGTCAGCCGACCCGATGCTGTAACCAGCATCGGGGCGGCCTCCTTAACCATTCCAGAGTTCCTCTGGTACCCAGTTAAAACACTAATATATTACTATATAAAATCCATGCTCCTCCTACAGCACGCCTGCACATTTTCCTTATATAAAACTCATCCCGCCATCTTACGCCTGCCACGCCCCTCTACATTTTCCTTCTTGTTATCTAAATATATATCTATAAAGAACGTCTTCTTGTTATCTAAATATAATCACTAATATATTACTATATAAAAAGTCATCCGCCTCCTCCTACCCTCCTCCTCAATTCCTTATATAAAAAGTCATCCCGCCATCTTGCCCCTGCATCACTCCTGCAGAATTAATATATGTCTATAAATAACGTCTTCTTGTTATCTAAACATATCTCTATATAAAAAGTCATGGGCCTCCTCCTATCCTCCTCCTCAATTCCTTATATAAAAAAATCACCCCGCCATCTTCCTATACCCCTCTTCTTGTTATCTCAAGTCCACCATCTTGCTCCACCACATTTCCCTTATATAAAAAGTCATCCCGCCATTTTGCGCCTGCAGCGCGCCTGCACATTTTCCTTTTATAAAAAGTCATCCCGCCCTCTTGCCCCTGCCTCACTCCTGCAGAATTAATATATGTCTATAAATAATGTCTTCCTATTATCTAAAAATAAACACTAATATATTACTATATAAAAAGTCACCCTGCTCTGCCTACCCTCCTCCTCAATTCCTTATATAAAAAGTCATCGCGCCATCTTGCCCATGCATCACTCCTCCAGAATTAATATATGTCTATAAATAACGCCTTCTTGTTATCTAAAAAAACACTAATATATTACTATATAAAAAGTCATCTGCCTCCTCCTACCCTCCTCCTCATTTCCTTATATAAAAAGTCATCCCGCCATCTTGCCCCTGCATCACTCCTGCAGAATTAATATATGTCTATAAATAACGTCTTCCTATTATCTAAAAATAAACACTAATATATTACTATATAAAAAGTCACCCTGCTCCGCCTACCCTCCTCCTCAATTCCTTATATAAAAAGTCATCGCGCCATCTTGCCCCTGCATCACTCCTGCAGAATTAATATATGTCTATAAAAAACGTCTTCTTGTTATCTAAACATATCTCTATATAAAAAGTCATGGTCCTCCTCCTCTCCTCCTCCTCAATTCCTTATATAAAAATTCATCCCACCATCTTGCGCCATATAACCTCTTCTTGTTATCTCAAATCCGCCATCTTGCGCCACCACATTTCCCTTATATAAAAGTCACGCGCCACCTGGCGTTTTTGCTATATAAAAGTCACGCGCCACCAGCCGTGCCACCAGAAACCGCCTCAAGTCTCACATTCCCTACTACTGACATAGGGGTTTTCGGCTGAGTTCTTGAGGTGAGAACGGCACGCTCACGCATTGCTCAGGAATGAGAATAGTCGTGGAGGTGTCAAAGACGCGTTTGGCATGTTATGTCCAGCGTCTAAGGTACGTAGGTGTTAATGAGAAGGGGAGGCTATTGCGTGGTTTTGGAAATAGCGCATCTTTGTCAGTTTCATAGATATAACTAGAGTTGGAAACCTGACTTTACGCACTCAGTAACTTCGCAGTTAGACTAGAACAACCTACGTTCGAGCCCTAAGAATCTTTGTTATAGAAGCAATTAGTTGGTCGAATTGAATGTTCGATTTCTAAGTATCACTGTTGATGATAGAGGGCATTAGTTGGTCGAAGTGGTTTTAGTTCTTAGTAGTTCTGTGGTGAGGTAAATATATTAGATATCTAGTATTTTGTGAAGTGTTTAAAGTGTTAAATCGCTTATTTCATAGTTCATTAGTTAGATTTTTGTGCAGAGTGCTTAACTTATAAGTCTGTTATATTCTCTAGCTGACGTGTTTCAGTGGAAAGCAGAATAAATTATAATTTCTAGCTTTAAACCAGGTAGCTATAAGGAATTAAATTTAACTGCTAAATAATCAGACGAGAATATTTGTTAAAACTAAACTTATAACTGCGCAGATCCATCATTGAGTAGTTACGAAATACACATGTATTTCTAATTCATGATGAGTGATTTTATGAATATAACTTATTTCACGGGAGTGTTAAACGTTAAGTTTATAATGAAAGTTACAACCCAGGATAGTATGTATTAATATTTCATATGTTGTTTTCTTTATACAGTGAAAACTGGGAGTAACCCAAACTTTGCCAGCGTTAAGTACTGATGAGTAATATCTGTGAAGAACAAAAACATTCTTTCCTTAAAGGACGTGGTGTGCAACCTTTACAAGTACTTTAAATATTTTAAAGAAGTAACGGGCCGTTGAGCCTCATTTAATTCTTTCAGAGAAAAAAATCTGAAGTACTTTTAGCCCGTGTGGCAAGTAATAGATTACAAACAGTAACTTTTTTCAGACAAATTTTTACTCATTGTGGTGTGACCCAGAATTTTACCTTTGATCGAAGTTACAAACCTGACATTGTTCCTAAGTAGTGGAAACCTCGTGATTCTGATCCTGTGAGCCCGCTTGAAAACTAATTCTTACCTGAACTGATAAAGTGACACTAACTTAAAATCTGAATAAAATTATCACCTGAAGAGGACGCTCCCCGGACAAATTGGATGAAACCAAGATCTTCAGAGCTGGGTATCCGTTTCAACAAACGATAAAAACAGATTTTGTAATAACGTGCGCCAGACGGCGAACAGCAGCACGATTGCAGGTAAGGTTGTGTGAGTCAGGGCCCTGATGAATGAACCGAGAGAAAGCAGGAACGAGTGACTACTTTTTATGGTATACCAAATTTCACCCACTTTGAAATTTCTTTATGCAAGTTTTGCTGCAAACAAAATATTTTTCCTTAGGATAGACCATACTACTATCAAAGTCTGTTCATACCTTTAAAAGGGAAAAATCATTAGACTACAGCAGATGTATCCGTGACTCTTTGGGGGCTATCATCTTTTCTGCTAACAGGTCTGTGGGCTGAACATCGAGGGAAAGGATCATACTGTGGGTTTATCATTTCTTGTAGAAATTCCTTGACTTTATGACTACTTGTATATGTTTCGATGTAATTTTATATGTTGTGATGAAAGTTTATTTTTGATCATTAAACTTCACAATTAAACTTAATCAGCCCGTTGGTCAGCTCGTTCCAAATTATCTGTATAATCACAGTTGTAGTTTTCCCCACGTCTGTGCGTCTAACTGTCGTCACTTGTGTGTGTGCACGTGAGTGGTACGTTCATATATATTAATATATAGAGTTTATAGCCTGTCTGACTCCTCTGGATCTGTTGTAGAAGATAGGCGGAGAGAGAGGAGTCTCGCTTTCCGGGACAGCCTCTATAAATTTTTACCATCTCACTCGTGGAAACCTATTTCTACTATTATCTCTCACTGTGGCTATCACTCATTCTAATCTATTCAGAAGGGACCAACCCAAGTCTTAATTCCCCTATCAAAAATCTACGACAAGCCAGGATTGGCGTAAGTTGTGATTTTACATTCTATATTTCTCATTACTAACATGTGAACTAACATATATACGTAAATTGCCATGTGAATTTTAATATTTGAAAATCGCTAGTGGATGTCACAGTCAGTTGAGGCTGGCAACCTCAGGGTATAGAATGATGATTCATGAACCACCAAAGCACGGGCTGGTGATTGCTTTATTGCTAGTTTCTTAAAGAGAACTAAAAACAAAAGGTAATCTCAGGTTCCATACGGAGCAAGTGTGGCCGTTGGGTGTGTGAAGGGGGTTGCTGGGGGGGGGTCAGGAGTGAAGATTGGTTTACTAGCTTACCCGCTAGAGTTAGATATTTCTCCCCTACCGACTTAGAGGAGTTTACCAGGTTCTGGGATGATCCTCTAAGATTGTTAGGTAAGGAGCAGCGGATAACATTGAGGAAAATTCTTTCCTGTTCAATACCATTTAACGAGTAAGTGCATGTTTGCAGTTTTCAGTGGATTACTCTGCTTGTTCATTTATCCAATAGCTCTATTTCCTATCAAAATGCTAGTGCTTCTACATGACAGAGCAACTCTGCATATTTGTTTGAAGGATAACCTACAGCCATGATTTTTCCTCTGGATCTGCAAAAACTATCCTGTCTCGACATGTCAAACATTATAGGGTAATTATGGCAACCACTTACTGTCTTCCAGTTTGGAATTTAAACACAGATAAATACACTTTGAAGTTAAGGCACTATCATCTTCAGATTTTCTAATCCCACAATTAGAATAAACTTGATTGCAGTAAACCACTGCGTTCTAGACACATCTGCTTGTCTCTCAAGCTGGGCACGTACTAACTGACCCGAGGATTTCTGCCGGAACTCAGCTCAATTTTGGCAGGCGTGTGTGGTCCAGATTTACCAGCTCACGATTGGTCAAAAATCAATCTACGCTATTTTCCCATTATCATCCCTTTTCCCGTTACTATTTTTTTATAGAGTTAATGGATATAGTCTGTTTCTATTTAAGTTTCAATTTATTTTGTAGCAAATTTCTACTGTACAAGCTATCTTCTGTTTTAATTAAAAGTGACAAATTTTTAATGAGTTATCTTTCTTGGTATGATTTCTTGGAATGACTAACTTTACGGTCACATATAGATCCCGGTGCTCTGCAAATGTATCCCGTAGGGAGACATTTGTATACTATCAATAATCTAAGAACTTTGTCCCAAAAATTCTAAGTCCTAAAAATTTTCAAAAAAAAAATTCTTTTAAGTCCAAAAAATATTTTCTAAGTCCAAAAATGTTTCGGAAAAATTTAATCTAATTCCTACACTGGGGTCCCATGTCTATATGAGATCGACTTCTATATAAAAACTTAGTGATGGACATCAACTTCCAAAAAAATTTTAAACTATCCAGCGTATTACAACATTATTCACCACTTTTTCTAATTGGCAACACTGACCAACTAAATATTCGAAACATCCATCTAATACATAAGATCGTCACTGAAAAATGTGACGAGTGGCAACACTGAGAAATATGAGCAATAATATATCTCCTTGTCAGAAATATAGTTGAAAACATTCTATTAGACATGGCGGGGGAAGAATGTTATATATTTTCCGTTCCTTTTATTTGCTCCATATCATAAGACTCCGAGTAGTTCAAAAGAATTAATGTTATTTTCAATCTTGGTTTTCCAATAAGTTTTGGGCCTAACTTATTTACTAATTATGCATTCCAATTATATTCCAGTATAAAGTATTCCAAATATCCACATCATCTTTGCAATGACGATCCAATTGTATAAGTCAGTTAATTCATCCGTGGTGATTCATCATGTTTTCGCTTACACATTATTACATATGGGAAACAATTGCAGACATGTATATAAACATTTTCAAACCAGTTTATTTTGTAAGCAATTATAATGTACACAATAAAAATGATTGAAAAATGTCATGACTTGTCCCTATTTATTTGTATCTGAAATTTTCTTCCTGTTTTTGATTTTCTCCAAGTGATATGTGTAGCTATTTTTTCAAAGTATCCAACACTTCGCCAAGTATCCATATAAGTTATGCATCTAGTAGTGATCCTGTTTATGAAGAATTTGGTTATGTCCAATCACTGATAGATTTATTTTATTTATCCTCTGTCAAGACAATCTTCCTTGAAGTATATATATATTTTTTTTTTCAAAAGTCTTTCTTGAGCTATCAGTTAGTCATTATCCAATATCAACTAGTCAGCGATCATTAAAACAATATGTTTACAACATTTTACCAAAATGTGAAATACAAGGAAAAATTTTCAAAGCATCATGGATTCTGTACATTGGGTTCTGTATTACTTCATTTTTTTTCTTTGTTAAAACAATCTTCCTGGTATTCCTGACCATTATGTATTTATGTTATCCTAAGGCATCCTTGTATATAGTTTACTATTTTCTTTTTCCATAAGTCCAATTTGTCAGTTATGGTGCTCTAGATCATTTATTTTATGGGGATCCTGTCTAGTCCTCCTGTTATCTCGAGACATACATCATTAGTGATCCTTATGAACTATATATGTCAATATTTCTCAACAACACATCAAACAATCACATTTAAAACAATCAACTCAAACGTCTTAATTTGGTAACAGTATACAACAAAAATATGTTATTTTACAGTATTTGCATTTTGTCAACACCAGTTCTGCCTTCGCAGGTCGAAGGTTTGTCAGAACCATGTGGTGTTTATTACATCTGCTGACTACAGCCAGATGGGTAACCTATTCAAAATTTCCTAAGTCATTGGTGGGTGTGGGGCATGAGGTTATATATTTTATGGCATTCATAACGCAGTTTTATGTATTACAAATCCAGATTTTCTTTCTCTTCTTTTTTTTCTTTTATATATATCCACTGTGTGTCTGTAATGCGTCCGTCCTTGGGATAACATTATTCAGCCTCTGTATCATGAAGGCGATCAGACCTCAGTCTGTCAAAATTCATCAGTCATATATATGTATCTACTAAGATATCAACGTATCACAACTATAGTGACCTTGTTTAATCAGTGTCAAGTAATAAGTAATTTTTATACATCTCTACAACAATGTTTGTATAACAAAAACATTTGGGAAAAAGTCCTCGTATGTGGATGTATCTTTTTTTTTATTATTTTCTGGGTTCAGCAGCATTCAATTTTTTTTAAATTTAATCTCCATTGTGTGTCCTTAACACCTTTGGTTCCATAGGATTATCATAATCCATCTGTGTCTCTTGTCCAATGATAATCCATACTCATATGGTTCTCATATACAGCAATCATATTGCTCTGATTTGTTCTATGTCCATAGAATCCATAAAATGTTCAATTATATCCTTGTCTTATTTCGTAACCACGAAAGACTAAAATTATTCATTATCCAATATTAATGTGGGGCATTGGTGCATAAACCGCATAACAAAACATCAGTTGTGTCAACATAAAGTTTCACCATAATAGAAAATGGCATCTTCATCATTAATAAACAGTTGCTTCTTCCTCTCATGTGCCATCAGGGGTATCATCCGGTAATGGGGTGTTCAATCTGGGGTCAGCATATACAAATGCTTATACAGTATTGTTAAACCCTGTATAGTTGTTAACTCATACTGGCTACTAGTTGTTGAATCACGCTTTATTTGTTAAATGACGTGAATGTCCACCAGTTGATAAATGTAGATGTTGGGACTGGTGTAGTAAAGTGTAACGATTGTCAACTCATTAAACCCAGCACAGTTTTGGTCATACAGGTCATCTTGTCCCGGAACGTGATGAGGCTCCGACAAGAATGTGAGTGTAGACAATGAGTGTGTATAGGAATGTCAGTACGCGAATGGTAGAATGATTCGATAGAGTTGACAGGTTGGTAGTACATCACTCATACTCACACTGTTCGAATTCAAGAAGTACTGGAACTACGGTGGTCTTTTTATAACATTTAATGGGACGCACACTTGGACAGTACGTGTATGGTTACAGGAACAAATGTCGACATAGACAGCATAATGTTGATCACAGGAATATCATCTTAAGTTAGCATTCATGCTTGGCAAATATCATAATGGAGCATTCGTAAATAAGCATTCAGAGTTCCATCATGTAAATCATCTGGCTTTACTGACTGGGCACGTCAGACCATAACCAATATATAGGAAGGCTCCTAGACTTAATCTCGTCTAGCGAATATCCCTTCACGTAAAGTTCAATATATATATTTTTCATAAAGATATAGGAATCCCAGACATGGGTTCTCACATGTAGCAGTGATCTCTTGGTTCATCGAGCGATAGTACAGGCATCCCTTTTCTCACTCGATAAATACAAAGTATATGAATTTCAACATGGCTGTGCTTCTCTCGTGAGCTCCACTCACTATTGGATACAGACCAAAATTGGTCATTCGTTAAATGTCCTCACCAACATAGTTCGACTTAGAAATGTAAAGATATCCATATATAAGACAGACTCGTCCTACTCATACAAACACTACGTATAAATTCAGGCCATAGATATACTGAAGCAAGAACAATCCATTCCTACCCAGCCAAAGAATAAATCGCAGTAGGCCTAGACTCGTCCGCGGAGTCCGATCGAAGATGACGGAACTACTTTCAAGGGAAGTAACTCAAAAATGACTTCTCCTTAAGCACTTAAAAAAGGAAATACTTTGTTTACAAAATATTTGCGAACATAATAAGTATATAAATGTATCATATTACAAGATAGTAAAGATTGCACTTTACAGTCTTACCACACCTCCCGGGAAAAAAAAATAATTTTTTTTTTTTTAAATACATCTAGGAGCACCGTAGAATAGGCTCACAACGCAAGAATACTGCGCAGATGAAAATATCAGGAATAACTATAATTCCTAATATGACCGGTGAGAATATATCTCAAAATCTGAGAGAAATTGTTTCTCTACGAATAAATGTTTCCAGGAAGGTGTGATGTACGTATAATACAATTCTGGTAATTATACAATGCATACCAAAAATTCACACTATAATCTTAAATTTATGATTTATGAAGAAACAATCATCAAAGAACAGCGGTGAATAAACATCAATAAACGCTAAGTAGCGATACCATCATTCTATTATTAAATTACAAATGTGTATCTTAGTAAAGAAACAAAATATAACTGTTGAAAAGTTATACATATTAAAAAATCCAATATCTAACAGTTAAGTGGCATCATGTGGGCATCTGGACAGAATGTCCGCCATCACATTTTCTGAACCACGGATAGCTCGTACCGAGAAATGAAAAGGTTGAAGAGCGATTGCGTATCGAGTTGATCTCGAGCTCTTCAAGTTCTTACTTTGGATAGCCGTAAGAGCTTTTTGGTCAGTTTCCACTACGAAATGCGCGCCCAGAAGGAATCTTTGGAGTTTGAGAATTGACCAAACCATTGCCAATAATTCACGGTCTAAAACCGAGTAATTCATTTCTGCCGCATTAAGTTTTCTGGATATATACATTACAGGATGCAGAGTTCCAGAGTACTCTTGCATTAGTGCCGCTCCAATCCCAGTGGATGAAGCGTCACTACGAAGAACAAATGTCTTATCTGTTGTAGGTAACACTAAAATAGGTGGTGATGAAAACATAGTTTTGATCTTCTCTAGTGAAGATTGGCATTCATGAGACCAGTGAACCATGTTAGGCGACCCTTTCTTTAATAGTGTAGAGAGAGGTGCCATGATAGAGGACAGATTCGGAATGAAACGTCCATAAAATTGTATGAGACCTAAAAGACTTCGCACTTGCTTTTTAGTCCTAGGGATAGAGATGTTAAGTATCTTAGTGATATTATGGTCTTCTGTCTTCAAGAAACCGTGACCTACTCGATGGCCTAAGAAAGCAATTTCGCTAAAGCCAATACAAGCTTTGGATGGTTTTGCTGTCAGGTTATACTCACGCAGAGTTGATAATAATTCAACTAACCCTGAATAGTGATCTTCCCAAGTATCGCTGAAAAGACAGATGTCGTCTGGATAAGCAATGACATCTGACCGATACGATAGGATTCGACGCATCATGCGTACAAATGTAGCTGGTGCGTTCATAAGGCCGAAAGGCATAAAATTCCATTGGAAAAGGCCTCTGGGAGTAGAGAAAGCGGTAAGAGGTTTGGCGCGTTCGGATAATGGAACTTGCCAATATCCTTTAGACAAATCAAGTTTAGTGAAAAAATGCGATTTAGAAAGACGAGTAAGTAGTTCTTCCAGTAAAGGCATAGGTTCAGCATCGAACTTCGTAACTTGATTCAATTTGCGATAGTCAACGCAAAGACGTATGTTATTGTCTTTTTTTCGAACAATAACCATCGGCGAAGAATATGCAGAAGTGGATGGTTCGATTATTTGTAAATCTATCATTTCATCCAACTCCTTTTCAACCTGTGTTTGGAAATGTATAGGGATAGGATAAGGTCTAACCCTAATTGGAGTATGTTCAGTTAGAACAATGTCATGCTCAATGACATGAGTTTGTCCAGGGATGTCAGTGAGGACATCCTGAAATGTTTGTAACATAGACGAAACTTGTCGCTGTTCTCCTAGAGACAAATCAGGAGAAACAGTAACGTCTTTCCATGATTCACTAGAATGAAGTGGGATCATTGGAAGCGGAAGATTAACATCCGAAAAACTTGTTTCCTCATCCTGTATTACAGACAGTGATGAGTAATGACCATGTTTGACATGAGAATCGTCCGTTGCCTGGAAAATAGGCTGTAGATAGTCAGGACGTTCATGGAACTCCGTAAGCATATTGATGTGGAAGGTTTTATGCTTCCCGTTAATATCGACGATGTAGTCAACATCTGAAATTTTTGATATTATATCGTACGGACCTTTCCAACTAATAAGGAGTCTATTTTCACGACAAGGTAGCAAAACAAATGCTTTGTCACCAGGACAAAGTTGTCGTAAAGTTCTCTTCTTATTAGCAAATTGTCTTGCCTTCTGCTTAGCAAATTCAGAAGAGGACGTTGCCAATTTGCATGCTTCTATAATCTTTTGTCTCAGCGCGATGACATACTCGTAAGAAGATTTTGTGTCATCGTCAATATTGTCAGCTGTTATAAGATCATGCAGCAAAGACATTGGGCCGCGCGGTCGCGCGCCAAAGACAAGTTCAAATGGCGAAAACCCTGTATGTTCATTGGGGACCTCTCTGTACGCGAAGAGGGCCGCGGGTAAAACCCTATCCCAATCTTGAGGATGATCCTCAGTTATCTTCCCTAATAAGTTCTTAAGTGTTCTATTTAGTCGCTCGACCATCCCATTGGACATAGGATGATAGATGCTACTCAAAGATCTCTCTATCTGTAGAGTAGACATTACTTGAGACATGGTATCCGATATCAGTTGGGTGCCATGATCTGATAATATTTCTCCGGGGAATCCCAGCCGAGAAAATATAAGCCAAAGAGCATCTGCAATGTCAGCGGTAGTAATGCTCTTTAGAGGGATAGCCTCTGGCCAACGTGTGCACATGTCTACACACGTTAAGATAAACTGATGTCCTCTAGCAGATTTGATCTTGAATGGACCAATGATGTCTATCGCCATTTTCTGGAATGGACGAATAGGAATATCTGCAGCCTGAATAGGCGCAGCATGACGAGGACCTTTGGATTTGACTTCTTGACATACTTTACAGGATCGACAATAGATCCGTATGTCCTTGTTCACAAAAGGCCAAAAGAAAGCTGCAAGAACTCTTGACTTTGTACGGGAAAAACCCATGTGACCAGCACACTGAGAGTCGTGTGCATGTTGTAAGATCTTAACTCTCAAACTCTTGGGTACCAGAATCTGAGAATGACTTGACTTAGTGGAGTCTTGCACCATACGTACAAGTACGCCATTCTTCATTGTAATCCAAGATTTACAATTTGAATCTTTATTCGGATCGCCTTTCGTTACAAGAGTGAAGAATTTCTTAAGAGTCGGATCTTCTTCTTGTTGTTTTATAAACGAGTCACGAGAAATTACCAAGGGATCATCTTGGTTATGCACTTCATTATCTTCAACAGATGAAGTTTCAGGCATATTGAGAGCTTGAGCTCTAGTGACTACCGCATTAGCAGATTGCATATTTTGATTTTCCCAAACGGAAATTTGCTCCGGAGTGCATTCTTTGACTCCGTGAATGCGACCGATGATAAGATCAGCGATCGGATTCGGCAAAAGACATGCGTGTACATCTCCTGTGAAGAAAGGAGTAGCAATCCTAATGATAGCGGTAGAGTATTTCTCTATGGTGCCGCCAAATGTTACGCATTTGACTACTTTGCCTGTAGAATGAGAAGGATCTATGAGTGACTGCCTAACCCCAATAGTTGTGCATCCAGAATCAAAAAGTACTGAGACTGGATTGTCATTTACTAAACCTTTGTGTAAGACAAGAGAACCTCTCACATCATGCGCGATTGACGCAGGAAGAGCGGGAAGAGGATGGCCACAGCTTAAAGTAGACACTGTGGTTGGCTCAAATAATGTTTTGCATTGGGGGCACTGAGATGCTCTCCCAAAATCAAAAGCGGCACATGCCATATTATTAGAGTCATCATTATCTTTACTTTGTTTATAGGCTTCGTGGGACTCTTGCTGTGCAGAGTTCGCCTGGTAATGAGCTTTATGTTTTTTGAATTGTGCTCTACCTCTGTTATTATTGCCTCTGTACTTATCATTGTTTCCACCATTATAACCCCTACTCGGGTTTGAATCATAGCTCCTTTGGTTACTATCATCATATTCATTATAATGAGTATCTCGGTAATTATGATCCTGTTGTCTCCATGAAGGAAAACTTGGATAGTTTCTAGAATGACTTCCTTTGCAAAAGTTCCTGTAATTATGACCACCCCTGAATCGAGGGCTGTCAGCTCTTCTCCAGGTATTCGAAGAAGAACCCTGAAATGATTGGTTACCTTGGTTCTGATAACTGTAATAGTTACCTTTTTTATTAAACCTATTTTGTGGTCCTTGGAATTTGTGAGAGTGATTAGGGTTGTATGGTGTTGCAGAAGCAACTGGCATACCTTCTTTAACCTTACTGTTGCTAATAGCTACGTCCGGATGTGCAGTGACGTATTGGGTACAATACTGTTCCATTTCTTTTAGAGACTTAGGTTTACGCTCATGTAAGAATTCGAGGAAAGGTTTATTTATACTTGACATAATCTTGTCTCTGAGTATCAAGTCCATAAGTGCTTCATAAGTTTTTTCTGTTTTGGATAGCTCAATCCAACGATCAAATGTAAGACGTGTCCTTGCAATGAATTCTGAGAATTCTACACCTTCCTCAGGCACCATTGTCTTAAACAACTTCCGATAACCCTCTTCAGACAACTGATACTTCTTTAATAAGGCTGCCCTAATAACATCATAGTTATCTTTGTCAGCCTCTTCAACCAAACTTAAACTAGTCAGAGAATCACCTTTCAGATTTTCTGATAACTGGTTAGCATATTGTGATTTGTCCACATTATGGGCTCGACACGAGCGTTCAAATCTATTTAGCCAGAATGTTATGTCATCACTGGAAGGGTTGAACGCTGGTACCTTGACCTTGTAAGTAAAGGGTTTACCATTACCACCAGATGCTTGATTACCATCACTTATGTTTGTTAACTTTAACTATTCTAACTCAAATGCTAAAAGTTCTTTTTGGTGTTCATGTTCTCTTATTGCTTTTTTCTCTTGAGCTTCAGCTTGTAATTTTCTCTCTTCTGCAGCAGCTTCATCCTTTCTTTTCTCTTTTTCCATTTCCATCTGGAATCTTTTTTCATCAGTCTGTATCTGCAATTTCTTTTGTTCATCCTCTCTTTGTAATTTTTTTTCCTCAGCTGCTAATTTCTTTTCTTCAATCAATGCTTTTCTTTCTTCAGCAGCAGCAGCAAGTTTTCTCTCTTCTGCAGCTAATGCTTTGTCATATTGAGCAACTGCCCATTCTTCTAATTGCTGACCAGTCTTATCAAGAGCCCTGCCTTGTGTGATAAAATAATCTAATGTAGACATCTTGTCTAATAAGATCAGTAATTTGCAAAAGTAAATAAATTCACTTTCTTAGTCTTAATCAAAGACCTTGTATGATAACTTTTTAACCTGTGGAAAATAGTACTTAACTATCCCAATCACTGTGGGAAACAAGCCTTACAAAGGTCTTGTATAAATCCTTATATAATAACAGCTATAAGTTGCTGGTTCACTCTATAATATAAGTGCAGTGCACCAGAAATAGTGTTTTATATCATCAACTGTGTACCTTTAGTAATAGCAATTAACTATCAGTTGATTCTTGTACATCAATTTATATGATCAACTATATTTCAAATAGTGTATGTCGATCAGGCACAAAACAAAACAGTTATACAGAAGAACATGAAAACATTTGCGGAGATGAAATAAATCAAATGGGAAAAACAATAAAAGATAAACCACAAGAGGATAACAAATACAAATAACGCCACAGTATATAAATATAAATTGAGAATAGAACTGAAAGATAGAATAGGGTAGACCAACAAATTACAAACAAATCAAAACAAACTAAAGAACAGAGGAATATTACAAAAACAACAATGAGTACAGTCTTCACAGCTAACACTAATAGCAACAGCTGTCGCAGCAAATTTTCAATCAAGAAAATTGCACCTATAGAAACGCACACATCAGACCCTCTATTACGTGGGATACTCTGTTGTGTGACACCGCCCAACCAAAACAACAACCCGCTGGATACAAACAAATATCACATATAAATATTTAAACATAAATACATAAATTCATAAATAGTATGGCAATATGATGTAAATAGAGTGTTGCAGGAAAAATGTATGAAGGCTCAGTTACACTGCCTAATAGTACAGTACTGTGGTACTTTATTAAACAAATACTTCTGGTCTAATTATTTTAAATTCAACACAGAAATAGAAGCTCCATCGTTGATGTGAATGATAACAATCAATGTAGGACTTCTCAGTTCAATAACATTTCCTTTCGCAAACACTGTCAAATATTCTCCAGTCCTGATGTGTAATGTTCTATGTTTCAACCAAGCTTGCTGTGTAACACCGTCAGTTGTATGGCAAATGTCCAACGAACCAAATGTCAACAAACGCTGACCTAGTTACTGCATACTGTCGACAGGACAGGTCACGCTGACATCACTGTAGAGTTGTACTGTTGATGTATTTGTGTGTCGTAGCTGACCCGAAGGAACGTCTGGTCTCAGTAGTTTACTTCTCAATATGGTCACTGTGTAGGTTGACCCAGGAAGCTGGCACACCAGTTGTTAAAGTCTGTATAGTTGTTAACTCATACTGGCTACTAGTTGTTGAATCACGCTTTATTTGTTAAATGACGTGAATGTCCACCAGTTGATAAATGTAGATGTTGGGACTGGTGTAGTAAAGTGTAACGATTGTCAACTCATTAAACCCAGCACAGTTTTGGTCATACAGGTCATCTTGTCCCGGAACGTGATGAGGCTCCGACAAGAATGTGAGTGTAGACAATGAGTGTGTATAGGAATGTCAGTACGCGAATGGTAGAATGATTCGATAGAGTTGACAGGTTGGTAGTACATCACTCATACTCACACTGTTCGAATTCAAGAAGTACTGGAACTACGGTGGTCTTTTTATAACATTTAATGGGACGCACACTTGGACAGTACGTGTATGGTTACAGGAACAAATGTCGACATAGACAGCATAATGTTGATCACAGGAATATCATCTTAAGTTAGCATTCATGCTTGGCAAATATCATAATGGAGCATTCGTAAATAAGCATTCAGCGTTCCATCATGTAAATCATCTGGCTTTACTGACTGGGCACGTCAGACCATAACCAATATATAGGAAGGCTCCTAGACTTAACCTCGTCTAGCGAATATCCCTTCACGTAAAGTTCAATATATATATTTTTCATAAAGATATAGGAATCCCAGACATGGGTTCTCACATGTAGCAGTGATCTCTTGGTTCATCGAGCGATAGTACAGGCATCCCTTTTCTCACTCGATAAATACAAAGTATATGAATTTCAACATGGCTGTGCTTCTCTCGTGAGCTCCACTCACTATTGGATACAGACCAAAATTGGTCATTCGTTAAATGTCCTCATTTCTTCATAGCTTCTCTCATAGAGGTAATTGCATAATATCATATAATCTAGTGCTGATATATAGGAATGTCATCTTCCTTTGAATAAATATTCTTTTCAAAAGTACCACTGTGCATCTGCTTATCGACAACGATGGCGAAGCCCAAGTTCATAATAAATTGTGGATTTACCTTTCTATGCGAAATATAACTTTGCCATTCCTTGGCAAAAGAGAATAAACACTGGGGTAAAGTATATACAACATGTCTAAATGACTATCACTTTTCCCCATCTACTTATAGATCACTTTTCGGCGATAAGCCGGCTACAACAAAACTCGACATCTCGACAGGATGGCAGCCATGAATCACACCCCCTGCTAGCGATACTTCCGCTGCATAGCCTTTGACCTTTTCTAGCGACAACCAACATAGTTCGACTTAGAAATGTAAAGATATCCATATATAAGACAGACTCGTCCTACTCATACAAACACTACGTATAAATTCAGGCCATAGATATACTGAAGCAAGAACAATCCATTCCTACCCAGCCAAAGAATAAATCGCAGTAGGCCTAGACTCGTCCGCGGAGTCCGATCGAAGATGACGGAACTACTTTCAAGGGAAGTAACTCAAAAATGACTTCTCCCTAAGCACTTAAAAAAGGAAATACTTTGTTTACAAAATATTTGCGAACATAATAAGTATATAAATGTATCATATTACAAGATAGTAAAGATTGCACTTTACAAGTATCAACAGAATACTGCTGGGGTGTCATCTGCATAGCTGTCATGTGCAGATATTATGCTTACAGGGGTTATGACTGGCAGAGGCATTATGAACAAAAACTAGTTGTTCCCTCTGATGTGTTGATTTATTTCTCTCTTTTCGTCTATGTCAGCTGCTAATATCAGGGCAGTCAATGTTATATGGCATTGGCCTATCATCATGTCATTATTCATGTGGAAAACAATGCATAACAAATTTTCAATCAGTGTCATCAAAATATGTGAGGGTGGCATGTAAACATATAACACCTCCTATAAAAACATTCAAAATGTGTTCTCTTTTTCTTTTTTTATTTTATGTCTTTTCTCTTTTCATTGTTTCTTCTTTTATGTCTTCTCTCTTTTCATTTTTTTCTTTTCAAGTTCATTTCTTTTTCTTTTCTGTGCATTCTCTTTTTTCATGTTTTCTTTTATGTCAATGTATTACAATTATAAGAGAATGGTAATAATCAGTTCACTAAACATTAGATATGCTACTAATCCTAAACAATAGGGCTGCAAGCAATAGCTAAGTTCAGAAAAAGAATAGACATAGTTGTCAATGGTGGCAGGGAGAGGGTGCTGTAGTTCTTGATAGATAGGGGAAATTTAAAGATCTCCTGATTACAACATTATTGTAATTCCAAGGAATGGAAATGATTGGAATAGAAAAGCTCATAAGTCTAGAATGTCGTCTCAAAATAGTGGGAAGGAAAACAGTAAGTTAAGGATGTGAGAAGTGGAGTGAGGAACATCTTACCATAGTGAGTCAAAGGTGGGATATGAAATCTCTTGTGCAAGGTGTAATAATTTTAAACGAGTTTCGTGTACATGCTAAAATAAATAAACCTGTGAAAAGAAAATAGGATAACTTGCAATAATAATTTTGGGTATGCATTTTTGACTAAATACAGATGTCATAGTAGGATCAGTGTGATGGACTAAGGTGATAGGTAATAGAAGAGTTTAAGATAATTGGGAACAAAGATATTTTAGTATCAGGTAAGAAGAAAATTTCTCGTGCAAAGTGTCTGCATGAAGATGCACTAAGATGCATGTAAAAGAAATCACTGAACTCTCGAACTGCAAGGACAAGGAGTCGAGCTAAGGAGGTATGAAAGATGATTATTTTCAGAGCATAATTCAATGTCATAACAAAATCAGTGTGACACATGTGCTATGAGTGGGGTTGTATAAGGTAATATTCTGACAGTGTCATAAGTGTGATTGCTAAGAGCAAGACTGTAATTTTGTGTCTCTTTTATTTGCATAATCAATAAAATATCTAATTAAAATCATCTGTGGGCTGTTCTTGAAGTACTCTAGTCCTCAATAACTTGTCTGGGAAAGACACTCGTTGGGTATGGCTCTGACATCTCATTCTGGAACAGAACTGTCAATTTGAACATGTCTGAAAATAGAGTACATGGGAAAGTTAGGTTAAAACATTGTCACTGAGATTAATAATCACATATGCGTTGACCGTGCTCGGAAGGGCGAGCATATGAAACACTTGGGCGTGTTTTAGAAAAGTTTCGCTAGCTCTAGCATTGCGATTTTCCGGCTGGATAGGCGAGCATCATATTGAGTAGCACTGGGTGATACGATATTGACTGCCTGTTGGGGCGCTGAGGAAATCGGTGAAGACGGCGATGATTGCAATGTGGTTGGGGTTGTCATGGCTGGAACATCTTGTTGTTGTTTGTGAACATGTTTGCGTTTCGTCAATATTTTGCGCCGGACATGGTTCTGTGATACTTTGCGCGACTTGGAGACAGGAGGTGAGTCATCAGATTCTGGTATATAGGGGCGTTTGACGCTGGAACTGACTGGTAAGAATAGGGTGCTATCCGCACATTCGCTGCTACTGGCCTCAACACTATTGGCTGAGTCTGGCGAGTCAATTTCTGTTTCTTGGTCATATAACATTTCTCTTTCATTATGTTCATTTGGGTCAAATAATACTGCACCGGGGTTGAAACCTTGTTCTCTTATGTCGTCTTCATTGTCGTCTTGATTTACATTGCTAGTAGACGGTTCAATGAATTGCGTGGGGATGGTTTCTTCCGTTTCTATCTGTTCGGGAGGAACAGCTGTTTTCTTGTATCGTATTACTGGTTGGTATTCACTGCGGTTCCACGCTGAACTGGGAGAGTGGTACGTATCAACTGAGTAGTGGTCACTAAGGGAGTAGGTTTGAGTGTGAATAAAAGTTGATGTGGTATTTTCATCCTTTGATGGCTGTGGCATGATTTCTTCATTTCTAATACGCAGGTCTCTGTCTTGGAGTCGATTACGCAGTTCTGCCGGTGGGATGCCTTCCTCGCTTTCGGAGGAGTCTCGCTGTTGTCTTGCTCGATGTATTGTATTAGTGGGGGGTCTGGGTACGTGGTCGTACTGGTAGAATTCAGAGTCTGTCGTTTCTGACTCTGATAAGTGAGACGAATCTGTACTGGATGGATTATAATGTAGAGTGGCTTTTCTGACTGGTCTGGTAGTTGTCGTCAGAGGCGTGATGGGACGATGGTTATCAATTTTGAGTTGTTTCGCTTGTGCCTTTGTAGTGTGGTTTTTCTCTTCATTCCAAATAGTGAAGTTTATGGGGGTCGTTTGGTCAACAATTTTGTATCCATCTATCCATCGGTCGTCAAACTTTGTGCTGCGGACATGTTTCTTGTAATAAACTTTGTCTCCTACTTTGAACGTTGGTAGCGTGGCTGACTTATCATGTTGTTTCTGCTTTTTATGAAATGCCTTCTGCGTATTTATGTGTGCAATTTGGTGAGCTTTATGCTTTTCTTTAAGGATTATTTCTATGGGGTCTTCTCCCATATATTTTCGCTATGGACGAAGGAGGTTGTCCAAAGGAAAATTTGGCTCCCTTCCGTGCAGCATGTAAAATGGTGACATTCCGGTGGTATCGTGGGTGGGTTGCATTTCTTAAAGGGTAATTGAATTTGGCTTCATGTTTTGCAGCTTACACGTTTTACAGGTGGCTACGTATTCTGTAATGTCCTTATACATGGTTTGCCAATAATACCTTCTCTTTATGATATCAATTGTTTTGTCTCTTCCCATGTGACCATTGTTATCGTGGAACTGTGACAATACTTCTGGGATTATATGTGCTGGAATTACCTTTCTTAGCATCCCGTCTTGTTTATGATCTAGATACTATAAAGCTCCATCCGTTGGATTTACTGTGAAATCTTTACTTTTTGTTGGGTTTTTCTTTACGTATGTGAGCAACTTGACAATTTATGCGTCTTTTGCTTGTTCTACTCGAATGTCAAACATATCTTGACTTTCTTCTTCCACTTGAGTGGCGGAATCTGAGGTACTTCTTCGTCCTGGTTAAGTAATAACATTAATTTCTTTAGCATTATCGTCAATTTCTGAGAATGTGTTATCATTTTTGACTCTGTTTGTTTTCACCTCTGTTTCATCATCATATATTATTCTAGATAGAAGGTCTGCGCAGGTGTTCAATGTGCCTGGGATATATTCGATAGTGGTGTCGTAGGACTGCAAATTCATGGACCATGTCTGTAACTTCTTAGGCTGTTCTTGTGTTTTGGTGAGCCAGTTAACTAAGGGCTGATGATCGGTTCGTATAATGAGTTTAGTTCCTCTGACATAAAAGTCGAATTTCTGTAGTGCATAGTGAATGGCGTATGCTTCTTTCTCAGTGGTGGTCCACCGTTTCTGTGACTTTGACAATGTGTGGGATAAGAATGCAATGGATTTCTCATTGGGGATGTTCGGTAGGATGGTGTTTCATCTTCTAGTACTGGTTGTACTAACACGCACCGATTGCGTTGTCCGAGGCGTCGGTGTATAGTATCATGGGCTGAGAAATGTCCGGATGTCCAAGAAGCGGGATGGTGGTTAAGGCATTTTTTAGATATTCAAACGATTTTTGGCACTCTTCTGTCCATCTGAATCGTGCATACTTACGGGTAAGGGCTATCAAAGGCTCAGCTGCTCTCGAGAAATGTATGATGTGGCGCCTATAGTATCCCACGGAATCGATAAAGGAACGTGTTTGCCTGACTGTCTTGGGGCTAGGCATCTCTCTTATGGCCTTAACTTTGTCTTCGTCTGGTCTGATACCATCTTTATTGATGACGAAGCCTAAATATTTAGTTTCTGTCTTTAAGAATTCGCATTTCGCCAGCTTCAATTTTATCTGGTGACGCCTGAGTCTATCAAAGACTATTTCTACTTTGCGAATGTGGTCTTCTATCGTGCCTGCGGTATGTATCAGGATATCGTCTATATATGCTAGGGCGAATGGTTGTAAACCCCTTAAAACGTCGTCCATGAGTGACATATATGTTGCTGGCGATCCTTTTAGACCAAATGGCATAACGTTCCAAGCGAAACTTCCAACGTGTGAACAGAATATGGATTTCTGTTTTGCCGCAGGTGTCATGGGGATACACCAAAAACCTGACCTTGCATCAAGTGTGGTGAAATAGGTAGACTTTCCCAACGTCGCTAGTAGATCGTCTATTCTAGGCAAGGGGTAAGAAATGACTTTTGTGATTTTGTTCAGGGCACGGTAGTCACAACAAAAGCGACTGGAACCATCTTTCTTGGATACTATAACTATAGGGGAGGACCATTGGGATCTGGATCTTTCGATAATTCCCGCCTGTAGCATCTCATTTATAGATCTTTCAACTAGTTCTCTGTTTTTCAAGGGCGTATGATAGGGTTTCAGATGTATTGGCTCTTCCGTTGTGGTTTGTATGTCCATTGTGACAGTGTTTGTTCTGCCTAATTCCATGTCGTTCAGTGCAAAGACATCCTGGTGCTTTTCGACAAACGTTTTCAACCGTGGCCTATTATCTTCCGTGGTATTCAGGGTTTCCAGTAATTGAGATATCCTCTCTCTGTATATATGATCCGTTACGCTATCTCTGGTCTGTCTTGATTTCTCTGTTTCTCTCCCGTAGTACTGGGGAATTTTTCTGATGTCTTGTGAAATTCTCTGCTCTTGGTATTGGGTATTCTTTGGCGCATGTCTTGCCGGGTTGTTGGGCTGTTTTCTATTGGGATATGAAGGATATGTGGGCCGTGCTGGGTGTTGTCTCGTCTGCCATCTGCTGTGTGCGTTTGCATGGGTCACTGCATTTACTGTGTATACGTTTCTTATATTATCACTGGGGTAGTCGTTATTGTGCCATTCCTTCCGGTTATTGCTGTTGTAACTGCGCCTATCCGCGTGCGTTACTGTATCCCTTTCTTTTGTGCTATAGGGCTGTCTTTTTTCCGTGGGCGAAAATTTTACATTCTTTCTGTTTCCAACTTTGCTGCTTTAGTACCCTCCAGTGGTGGAGTTGTACAAGAATTCTTCCTGTTCCTCAAGATATTCAATTGGTTTTGGGACTGCATCATATCCACCTGTTTCTGCATTATATTGATACTCCATGGGGCATGTATCTCTATCCTGTAGCTTCGGATATCCTCCTGGCAGGATAATTTCTGTTTCTCTGTCCCTCTCTGACATACAGCACTTCATCTTCTCTTTTGGTGTATTGGGGCGTAAAAATGAGTGATTATAGTCTTGATTACACAGTGGCATCACTCTTTCTGTTCTTCTTATATATGGATGACTTCGTTTCCGCATCATCTGACGTCTGAGTGGGGCAGGCTGTGGTTCCGAATAACTGTGACCGGTATTTCTCGTGCTGCGGCGATTTTCCTCACATCTGTATGGGCTATTGGTCTGAATATTCTCTTTACTGTAGCGGTAATCTTTCCTTTTCTGTATCTCTGGGTTAGTGGTACAATACTTTCGTGTGATAGGTCTGGGAGGAGCGGGTGAGGCAAACTGTGAATTATCTCTGTCGGCTGGAGACTGTCTGGAAGATGACATATCTACGTGTGCCACAATTGTACCTCTATTTATAGTGGTAGTTTTTCCTGACGTATTCAATATCATTAGAGGAAAGTCTCTGGACTTAGAAACTTCAGCGATCCCTTCTGTGACTGATAACAATGGATAGTCCACAATGTTTTCGTCTGCTAGGGGCTGCACTTGGATCGTCTGACCTGGTATGATATACACGGAATTTTTTATTCTACCCTTTGCTATTGTTAGTGAGTTTGGGGCCAACGTTATAGGAGCTGTGAGTCTCACCAGGGAAGCTATGTGAATATCGTCCTGGAGATCAATGTAGACATTTTTCACTCTGATTTTCTGCAGGTCATAGTATATTCTTACTTGATGCTTATTGAACAAATCTCGTCCTAATATGAGATTCCTGGACATACTTTTTGCGATAATAAATGGGGGCTCAAACATTGTTGCACCTGGGGAAAATTTTACCCATGCCGTCCCAGTAGATTTCAATCTTTGACCTGTAACTGAAGTTAAATGTGTTTTGGACGGTTGGAATCTTACTAAATGTTGAATTTTCTTGTAAGCTGGTACCTAATAAGGCTAATGGATGCTCCAGTATCCACCAGTGCTCCATATTGGTCGCCCTCACTAACGGTCTTGCTTAGACGCGGCGAATCTCCCAAATGTAAAGCATCCATTAGGATTGATATTATTAACGTCATTTGGTCTCTGTGCGGGGGGTCTATAGTTGCGGGTCCTATTATCCTGGTGTTGTGGGTGAGTCCATTGCCTCCTGGCATGGTCAACCTCCATGGGTTCATGCTCAGTATAGTCTCTGGGATCTATTTGGGGTTCTCTGCCTATTCTTTGGTGGAATCTTTTTCGTACATTTTCCTCCGTGACTGCCGCCTGGATGGTTTCGGCAATTGTTTTCGTGTCTTTTCTATACAGGTGTAATCTTTAGTGGTCCGCCGTAAGGTCATCAACAAATATCCCCACCAACTGTCTTTCCACTTCAGGTGTGGCAGTCATCTCGCCACAAAACGCTTCCTCTGCCATACTGAGGAGTCGATCCCCAAAACACTGCACGGATTCATCTCTCTCTTGTTTCATCCCGCGAATGACTGACCAGGCGTGCATATCGTCAATAATTTCTCCGTATCGCTGGATCAGCTCCTTCTTAAGAGACGCATAAGTCTCCGTGGGGTACTGCTGGGACCTCCTTCTTAAGAAATCGGTTACTAATGAATCGGAGCTAAAAAAAGCAATCATCTTTTTTTTCAGCATCCGTAACTGCTTCCACTATTGACGCAAATTTGTCAATGTCAGCCAACCATCTTCTAAATTTTTTCTTGTCCCCATTGAACGGTTGGACGATAGATCGGACTTGAGTAAATTTTGCATACTGGTCGGCATTCTGTAGGGTTTCAGTAATGCGCTGTAGCGCTATCATTGTGGGTCCTTCCATATTCTGTTGAGGTTGGGGCTGCAGTGGTTGCGCCTGTGCGGGTATGTTTTGTGGTTGTTGCTGTTGTTCAACATTAAGCTGTTGGAAATTTTGTAGTAAATTGTCCATCTTCGTGATTTTCCGTTTGACTTATAGTGGTTTATGATCCGTGGTTATTAGTTTATCTGCTCCTTATATAGAGGACTGGTCAAACGGCACCATATAGTGATATGTGGCCGTGGGGTGTGTGAAGGGGGTTGCTGTTTATTCAGAGAGTGAAGATTGGTTTACTAGCTTACCCGCTAGAGTTAGATATTTCTCTCCTACAGACTTACAGGAGTTTACCAGGTTCTGGGATGATCCTCTAAGATAGTTAGGTAAGGAGCAGTGGATTGATCAATATTAGTTTCCAGCAGACATACCTTTCTTCCATCGATATGTGTGTAGCAAAGTAATTGAAAGACGACCTGCCTTTAGTCTCAACGTAATCTTTTATGACCACAACTTATTTACAAGTAGACGTAGCAAAAATTCATAGCTTGCATATCTCATCTATCCATCAAGGCACATTGCCTTCAATAATATTACATGGGCTTCTGACTTCATATGAACCACTCAGATTCAACATTGAGAAAAATTCTTTCCTGTTCAATACCATTTAACGAGTAAGTGCATGTTTGCAGTTTTCAGTGGATTACTCTGTTTGTTCATTTATCCAATGGCTCTATTTCCTATCAAAATGCTAGTGCTTCTACATGACAGAGCAACTCTGCATATTTGTTTGAAGGAAAACCTACAGCCATGATTTTACCTCTGGATCTGCAAAAACTATCCTGTCTCGACATGTCAAACATTATAGGTAATTATGGCAACCACTTACTGTCTTCCAGTTTGGAATTTAAACACAGATAAATACACTTTGAAGTTAAGGCACTATCATCTTCAGATTTTCTAATCCCACAATTAGAATAAACTTGATTGCAGTAAACCACTGCGTTCTAGACACATCTGCTTGTCTCTCAAGCTGGGCACGTACTAACTGACCCGGGGATTTCTGCCGGAACTCAGCTCAATTTTGGCAGGCGTGTGTGGTCCAGATTTACCAGCTCATGATTGGTCAAAAATCAATCTACGCTATTTTTCCATCATCATCCCTTTTCCCGTTACTATTTTTTAAATAGAGTTAATGGATATAGTCTGTTTCTATTTAAGTTTCAATTTATTTTCTAGCAAATTTCTACTGTACAAGCTATCTTCTGTTTTAATTAAAAGTGACAAATTTTTAATGAGTTATCTTTCTTGGTATGATTTCTTGGAATGACTAACTTTACGGTCACACAGGGATGGAAAGATGAAGAAATGATGTACAGTGTAAATATCGGTGTTAACATATGCACTTTAAAATTAATGGAAGTTTCAAACTTTTCCAATCAATGTAAACATAAATGAAAACATATTTAATTTATATTGTGAACACTTTTCAATCAGTGGAAATGTAAATGTAAACATTTTCTATCTGAGCAATTAACCTTTTCATTTAAATGTAATGTAATGTTAAAGCTATTCAATTTAAATGTACATGTAAAGAATGTTTTATTCCGAGGTATTAAATTTAATTCTCATCGAGTGTAAATTGTGAGATAAATGGGATGGTAGAAAAGAAGAGGGTGGCACATAAATATGAGTCGGGAAACGAAATACTGAGGAGAGCGTTTCGTTTCTTTTCTTTATCATAGTTATTGGTGGTACCAGCAGAAAGTACTATCTCTGGAACAAGAAGGGAACAGTGGTCTAAGCTTTAAGACGAGGGACCAACTTTGTAGACTCTCCTTGACATTTCTGGGAAACGAGCTACACGCTACAATCTTGATCAGCAACGAGCGAGAGCAGTGTAAACAGAACCCATCTGCGGGAGCAGAAACTACTATTGGCAGCAAAGTGAAAAATATACGATGTCAAAGTGAACTTTTTTTCATCATCTCTATTACCAATCAATGATGAAACTTTTCTTCATAACTATTCAAATTATTTTCAAACAGTTAAAACTTAAGTGATTATTAAATTTTGTTATTTGTAAATGTACAAATTTAACTTCGATTTAATCATTTTCAAGTTACTGCATGTTTGTCTCAGCCAAATTTACTACACACGCTCTAAACTGAGCTATACCAGAATAATAAGAATTCCACTGAGTAATCAGGGGTGGGGGCTTAAATGAGCTAACATAACCATTGCTTAATCCTTCCCAAAAGTGATCGTTAGATTCTAGAATTAACGTGCTCAGCCATACTTCAGCATTGTTTTCGCTTATCTGAATATCTTGTGAAAAATCCTTTGTGGTAGACGCGTCCTTAACCTTCTATCTACATATCTGCCAGTGATGAACCACCTTGTCGGCAGGCAACTACTCCCATAGTAAGAACTGAACTCTCTGACCCCTCAGCAGACAAGAACACTCTAGGACCACTACTGAAAACCATCGCTTTAGAAACTACACATCATCCGTGTCTACACAGATGGATCAGCATTTAAAGCTACCATCAATGCTGGATATGGCGCAGTGATAAAATACCCCAACCTGCACCCAGAAGACCACCCTCGCATCTTTGGCCCTTGCGGAGAAATTTGTTCCAACTATGATGCAGAAATAACAGCACTAGAATAAGCATTGTGCCGGATAATCTCAGACTTTGAAAGTGGCATCACTCCATCTGAGGATATTGTTATATTCTCAGACTCAAAATCAGCACTCTAAGCCCTAGAAAGCAAAATGTCTCCTAATATTAATAACATCTGTAGATTTATTGACCAACTGTTCACTTCCTATTGCGTCGAAGTTACACTCCAGTGGATCCCAGGGCATATCGAAGTCCCAGGAAATGAAAAAGCCGACAAACTATCCAAAAGAGGAGCAACACTGCTCCAGTTCCCATTAAGTACCACACTGCAAACCTGCCAACAGATCCTGAGCAACAATTATAGGAACGAATGGCTAAACCAGTGGGCTTCCTCCCAGACAGGGCGTCAATTCTTCAAACATCAAGCTAAACCAAACCCTCAAGATCCAGTTAAACAACTGAAAAGAAGAGATCAGAGTCTAATTTTCCAGCTGAGAACAGGCCATGCCCCTGTCAATAAACATTTAAATAGAATAGACCCACTACGTGAACCAAACTGTCGGCACTGCCACCACCATGAGGAATCAGTTGAACACCTACTGTTACAGTGCCCAAGACTAACTGACCTGCGACACCAGCTACTCCCATCGCACCCAGCCATCCACAATACACTCTACACATCATCACAACAACTGAGGAAGACTTGCACCTTTGTCAGAGAGGCAATGGGCTGTCAAGAGCTACCTGCTCACAGCTAAAGAGATTATATCATCATCATCATCTACATATCTGCGAAGAGTAATCTTGTGCGACGGTAGACATCTTTGAAGCCAATATTAGATACTCTTGAGTTTTTGCCACTGTTGGACCACTACTGCAAAGCAGAGGATGCATTACCGTCACAATGCTTCATAAGGAGCACAAATAAAAATAACGATAATAATGTCGAGTATATAACGTTAATTTAATCTGGAGTAGACGGGGGTCAGTGTTATTCTTAAAACCAAGGTGTACGTGGTGTCCGAAACGTTTACTGTGCTCTTGAATATAAGGCAGACTAAAGTAGCGGTTTTGATGTGAGAATTGTCCGTTCTACCCTAGACGTGACCTAGACAACAGACGAGAGCAATATGAAGAAGCGTGTTCAGACATGTCTTGAGGCCCATAGTGGACATTTCCAACATCTGCTGTAGAAGAAACTGCTGCGTGGTACTGCAACGTTGTACGAGGTACTTTACTGCACAGTAACTTTTAGGACACCCTGTATTTTCCAAAGGTTGAATTAAGTACGTCTGTATGTTTTTACAATCTGTATGTTTAGATAAGATCGACACGTCAAAAACAGAAACTATAAAGTTTAGCAGATCGCCCGGTCTACTTAACATACATGTCAACAATATCAGGCTCAAGCAGTTTCCAGAGTTCAAATAACTATGAAGCTTTTTTAATGACAAGGGAAGAATGAATGAGAAATTGAAACAAGATGTTAAAAAGCCGGGGCAGTGACTTTCCAACTGTCACCACTTAATCAAACATCTGAACATCAATATGGGAAGTAAACGACAACTGTTTTACGGGTTGCCTCCCCTTGCTCTTTTCCAACAAGGGACAAAACCTAGAGTATCTAATCTGGGTCTTCAAAGTTGTCTACCTTCGCACAAGATTACTCTTGGCAGACATGCAGATATATATATATATATATATATATATATATATATATATATATATATATAATATATATATATATATATATATATATATATATATATATATATATATATATATAAACAAATAAAACGATATTGAATCAGTTTTACAAATTAACGGTTCACAGGAAACAAGGGACGTTTCGGGTTTCACTCTTCGTCAGCCACAGTTACAAACAGGCAACAAGGACAAGAAATATAGACAGGTTAAAGAAATATACTAAAGAGCATTACAAACGCGTAATGTTGGCATGGTTTTCCCTCCCCTGCTTTGCAGTCGTGGTCCAACAGTGGCCCAAAACTCAAGAGTATCTAATATGGGTCTTCAGAGATGTCTACCTACGCACAAGATTACCCTTGGCAGAGTTATAGATAGAAGGATAATGATGCTTCTATCTCAAGGGAATTCATCTGATATTTCCGAAGTCAAGAACAATGCTGCATTGGCAGGGCAATTGTTAACTTATATCGGTCCGCCGCCTTTTATGAAGAATTAAGCAATTATTAATTTCAGCTCGTTCAAGCCCCCACCCTGATTTACTCAGGGGAATTCTTAATATTATGGTATAGCTTTGTTTAGAGTGTATTTAGTAAATTGACTGAGGCAAACATGCAGTACATTCATAAAGACTAAATCGACGTTAAATTTGTATATGTACAAAATACAGATTTAATAGTCATTTAGGTTTCAACCGGATTTTAAAGAAATAAATAATTATTTATAAAAAAAAAGTTTATTATCACTGTTATGAGTAAAATTCATAACATGTGTGTCGATATCATTAGATGGTTCGACAAGGCTTCTCGTTTGTTTATTATATGTAGTCCTTGGTAACACAGGAAGTGACGTCATTGAAACGAGGTGCAGATCAGTGGACGTCAAAGTAGCCATTGGCATACGTGAGAGATCGGCTGCTAGAGACTTCGATGTGTATAGTTATGGCGAGTAGACGCATGTCTCTGAGCTCATGAAATATATTTATATTGTGCCAAATCTCTATGATGTTCCAGCACTAGATACATCTCACTGAAGTGACGTCATTGCCTCGAGGTGCAGATCGGCAGACGTCAAAGTTGTCATTGGCATACGTGAGAAATCGGCTGCTAGAGACTTCGATGTGAGTAGTTATGGCGAGTAGACGCATGTCTCTGTGCTCATGAAATATATTTATATTGTGTCAAATTCCTATGATGTTCCAGCACTAGATTATCAGAATGCTTCAGTGAGATGTATCTAGTTATTTTACAAGGAAGAATGGATTCTGTTGAAAAAGTGAGTCTAAATTAAATAAACTTTGAAATCGATCTAACGACAGTGTTTCGAGCTACGACAGTACAGAGACCCTTTTTATGACTGCATAAAGAATGCCATAATATATTGACTGGATGTGTATATGAAAAAAGGAGCAGCGTCTCAATTGATATTAAAATTTGTAATCGTGCCACTTCGCCTTTCAACGACTTTACTATGGCAGTTCGACGTGGATTGTGTGCGGTGGTCTTGTTGTAAACCCATAGAAGTGCCTTGGCCAGAGTAACCAGACGGTTACCACCGATGAACATAATAAGAATATAAATTGAAAAGACCCCGTGGCGCAACAATCACTATGGGATAGAAATGTGTAAAGGAGGTCACTTGACACACGGTTAAGTGGACCGGGGGATCTGCTAAACTTTATAGTTTCTGTTTTTATGTGTCGATCAATCTTATCTAAACATACAGATTGTAAAAACATACAGATGTACTTAATTTAACCTGTGGAAAATACAACTTGGTTTTAATAATAACACTGACATCGCCTACTCCAGATTAAATAAACGTTATATACTCGACATTATCTTCATTATTTTTATTTGTGCTCCTTAAGGAGCATGAAGTCACCACTGTAGTTAGTCCTGCAGGAAGCCTGCACCAAGTGTGACAAAACGTCATTGTGCGTGTAAATTTGTGCCCCTCTATCTCATCCATTCATCCACTCCGGCAGTTTCACTTCTTCGTTTTCTTCATCGTCCTATTATTTGGCAAATTTTTGCCCTCCATTCTTTTTGCTGTGACCACTCCCAGACGTATTTACGTTCCGCCAGGTGAACTGTGGTAGTATTGAGGTTAATTACATCGGTCAGACGTAATACGTTTATCTCTTTGAGTCAGTCTTGCTGCCTTTGACAAAGTCGATTTCTATTAACACAAGCTGGTCGTGCACAATCGATTCAATAGAATACCATATTGTCTGTCTGGGGAAGCTGTCTGAGAGGGGCAAGGGTCCAGGCGATAGGAGGTAATAGCTTACGGGACCATCCCTGTATCAAGATAATTACAGATCTGTCTGGGGGGGGGGGGGGGGGAATATTGGAAGGTAGCATCTGGACATCAAATAAGTTCACATATTTGTTTGTGAGTTGCGAAAGCATTACGACATATTGACAGAGGTCACGCGATGGAATTTTAAAATGTAATATTTTAAAGCAAGCGGAGGGAGAAATAAACTAAACTCCCCTATCCATATAGTCCAGAGATTTCGATTGGAGTGATTTGAGAAACGGGATAAACAATGGATGTCATTGGAAATTCGTCGGAAGAGAATCTGGGATGTGAACAGAGGAAGGGAAATATAATATCGCGAAATAGGGGCCTCAGATCAGACTGCATCGCCACGTCAAGCCAGCAAATCCCTAGAGCCAGAGAGTGAAGGATCGGATTAAGAATTCCTACATTAAAAGTGACAGATCGGAACTATTTGGGCAACTTTAAACTTTCAAACTACACGAAAAAATTAACCGAGTGCACACAGAATACATTTCTGTGTGCACTTGACTAGATTATTTTTTTTTAAATGTCCAAACACTGGGTCACTTTAACCCGCACGTGAAAATTACAATTGTTGCTGCAAAAACTCGTGGTTTTTGCAACACGCCCCACTAGTTCAAAAGGTGAAAAAGTGAGTTGAATTTCTTTTTGTTAGTAAGTCACACATTATTTAAAAAAACTTCACTGATCTTTTCCACGGATGAATCAACTTTATTTTGTAATAAATTGTTTACACCTGGTTGCATTTAATTGGTCCATAGAGGAGTTTTTCTTGGTGGCCCTTAACTTTTGTTCAGTAGTATATTTACATAAATAAAGCTTCTTCTTGTCAAACGGAATTTCGCTGGATTTACACCAGCTGGGGGCTTAAACGGGCTAAAAACCATTGCTTAATTCTTCACAAAAGGCAACGGACGGATATAGGTTAACAATTGCTCGGCCCTCATCAGCATTGTTCTTGACTTCTGAATTATCGTATGGACACTACCTTGAGACAGAAGCGTCATTACCCTTCTATCTACATCTCTGCCAAGAATTATCTTGTGCAAAGGTAGACACCTTTGACAACCCACTTTAGATACTCTTGAGTTTTTGATACTGTTGGACCACTACTGCAAAGCAGGGAAGGCAATCCGTGACACCAAGTCACCACAATAGTTAGTCCAGCAGGAAGCCTACACCAAGTCACCACTGTAGTTAGTCCCGCAGGAAGCGTGCACCGAGTCCCTACTGCAGTAAGTCCCACAGAAGCCTGCACCATGTCACCATTTAGTTAGTCCCGCAGGAAGCCTGTTCCAAGTCACCACTGTAGTTAGTCACACAGGAAGCCTGCGCCACGTCACCACTGTAGTTAGTCCCGCAGGAAGCCTTCACCAAGTCCCCAGTGTAGTTAGTTCCGCAGGAAGCCTGCACCAAGTCACCACTGTAGTTAGTCCTGCAGGAAGCCTACACCAAGTCACCACTGTAGTTAGTCCCACAGGAAGCCTGCACCAAAAATACAGATTAATTGTAGACGGATTGACCGCATGAGTGAGTGTCGGTATACATAATTTTTTTACATTTGTATTTCTTCGTTTATCCAATTACTTTATACGAAACAAACTTCACAATACAGAGAATTACCTGTTATTTTATTACATCAAATGATGTGTCACATGTGCTTTCTGTGCTTCTCTATGGTGCGGAATGCTGGAGAGTTACAGAGAAGGAAATGTCCAAATTGTCCTCTTTTCACACAACATGCCTAAGAAAAATTCACCGAATCTTTTGGCCGAATACCATCACCAACCAAGATCTGCTTACTCGTAGCAAGCAAGAGGACATGCACACCATCATAGCTGGCAGACGCTGGAGCTGGGTTGGTCATGTCCTCAGAAGAGACCCCGATGCCATCACAAGAATAGCTATGCTTTGGACGCCTGAAGGAAAACGAAAGAGAGGCCGGCCAAAAACAACTTGGCGGAGGACTGTGGAGGCTGAGATGCAAAGAATGAACCAGAGTTGGGGCACTGTACGAAGGATGGCCACCGACCGAGCAAAGTGGAATCAATTTGTTGTTGCCCTACAAGACGCCACTAGGCGTGATGGCCATTGACTGCTTTGACGGTCGGTGCTTAAGGATCCAAGGAAGGAAGGATGTTGATGTCTGATCTGATTTTTGATATCTTATTTAATTTTTGATTTATAGTAAATAATATTGTAAAACTACAGCGTAGGGGGGAAATCAGGCATATGACGTGAAAGTGGACCATAATTTTAAGTCTTTCTTGTTACGTTGACTTTATTAGCCATTTTAGAATTTAGTTTATTTTGTTTTGTTTCTGGTAAAAAAAAAATTGCAACGTATTTGTCAAATGCCAAATTGCCTTAATTGCTCCTTGTTGTGATATATGTCTCATGTTTATTAAGTAAGTTTAAGTGCTGAAAAAAAATTTGAAAAAAAAGAAGAGATTCACTTGTCATTCACTATAGAAATATTATATCTTATACTGATCATCTGATCGTCCTTGACATTTTATGGCGGCAGTCCCGCGTGGGAGGACACAATGGGCTAATCACCTGTTTGTCAAACATTTTGATTACGTGTTTTACCCAGGAACCTTGTGCTCGTTGGGTCACCTCTACACTTTGTTTTACTCGGGGTAGAAGAGGTTCTGATTATGAGATGAGATGAGATGAGTCCCGCTTGGGTCACCTCTACACTTCGTTTTACTCGGGGTAGAAGAGGTTCTGATTATAAGATGAGATGAGTCCCGCTTGGGTCACCTCTACACTTCGTTTTACTCGGGGTAGAAGAGGTTCTGATTATGAGATGAGATGAGTCCCGCTTGGGTCACCTCTACACTTCGTTTTACTCGGGGTAGAAGAGGTTCTGATTATAAGATGAGATGAGTCGCGCTTGGGTCACCTCTACACTTCGTTTTACTCGGGGTAGAAGAGGATCTGATTATGAGATGAGATGAGTCCCGCTTGGGTCACCTCTACACTTCGTTTTACTCGGGGTAGAAGAGGTTCTGATTATGAGATGACATGAGATGAGTCTCGCTTGTACTATGGCTCTCAAGTGGCATCATTCTCTTGACTATTCGGCCTCCGATTCGAACTGAACCCATTTCGTTAGGGGGCATCAATATCATGGCTATTTCTACCTGATGTAAGAACATCTTTTCGCATAAACTTAGGGAGCAAATCGACATCTCCGTCCACCCATAATCCTGGACTTTACTCTTCACGTATCTCTTGCGCACATCTTCAAACTTCAGCTGGGGTTGCCTTTTTGTTTTGGCAAGGGCGCAATCTTTCGATCAACATTAAATGTAATCCTGTTAAATGCTATTTAGCACTTTCTTACAACTCATGTACAACAAGCAGGTAAAGTCGCTGACTTCTATCTAACTTTCTGTATTCTCTACACAGCCTGATCTTGACGCTGGCGACTCATATCAATTTTCCACCACCATCATATATTTCCCCCCTCATACTGTTACGTTAAGAAACAATTATGAGTGTAATGTAAGGGACGTAATTTTTATTATCAAGGGACGCAATGTGTATGGGAAAGAAAGTGATAACGATCAAAGCATTAAGTAGTTATTGATTAAAAATATTTCCAAAACTGTTTGCAACAAAAACAGAAGATATAAAAAATTTCAAATTCCATAGAGAACATTTTTGGGAATTGTTATTGTTATAGAAACTTGCATTTATATTTCGCAAGGGATAAAAAAATATACACTAGGCTAAATCCACGTCTGTAAATATGTATAACACAAAATTTCTTTTAATGAAGAGACACATTATTACCCTTGAATCTATATTTTTGACCGGCACATAGTGCTGCCTAAACTAAAGTTGTGATGATGTGTTTGTCAAGTCCCCTTGTGAGCTTAATCACGACCATAAATCCCCACAGAACCGCATTCACCACACATTAATATTTGATGTAACACAAGGAGATTTCATATTGCATAGTGGCATGTATGGACATTACAATACACCGAGTCCAACACAAATATAACAATCTCTTAACTCACACATTTGGTCTCAATGTATGGCTCTGAAACATAGATAAAAACATAATAATAATAGCCCCTTCAGTCATAACTAACTATGGGAATGCGCCCCTGAGGTGACAGCCCTCAACTGCTTATTTTCCTAGTGCTCCTTTCGACGTTTTCTCCTCACCTCTGCTTCTTGTGTGAGCATCTCTTCGCCCAATCTGAGGTGGTGCCGTAAATAGCATCGCCACTTAGTGCGATCGGCAGCCTCATCCTCCCATGTTGCTGGATCCATGTCCAGTGCCCTCATATCTCTCTTGCACACATCTTTGAGCCTCAGCTGTGGTCGCCCAAGTGTTCTCTTGCCATCTGCTAATTGTCCGTAGAAGATATCTTTTGGGATGCGACCATCTTCCATGCGGCGAACATGGCCAAGCCAGCGAAGTCTGCGCTGTCTAAGCAGCGTATACATACTTTGAAGGCCAGCACGTGACAACACCTCGACATTTGTCACTTTATCTTTCCACGAGATGCCGAGGATGCGGCGTAGACACCGCAAATGGAAGGTATTGAGCCTTCTTTCTTGCTTAGCATAGGTCGTCCAGGTCTCGCTGCCATATAGGAGTGTGCTGGTGACGCAGGCATTATATACCGCAGCTTTGGTCTTCATTGTGAGTTTAGAGTTTTCCCAAACACGCGATGTGAGGCGGCCAAAGGTAGCTGCAGCTTTGCCAATGCGGCTGTCGATTTCTGTATCCAGTGAGAGTTTGTCATTGATGGTAGACCCTAGGTATGTGACGTGGTGCACCACTGCCAATTCATAGTTATCGATAGTGATAACTGGTGCAGCACCCACATCCTGACTCAGCACATTTGTTTTCTTTAGACTTATTGTGAGGCCAAAGTCCTTGCATGCTTTAGTGAAGCGATTCATCAAGCTCTGAAGCTCCTGTTGGCTTTGAGTGACAACTGCAGCATCATCAGCGAACAACAAGTCTCTTATAGTGACCCTTCTGATTTTTGTTTTTGCCTTCAGCCTTGAAAGATTAAACAGACGGCCATCTGACCTAGTGTGAAGGCATATTCCTTCAGTTGCATCTCTGAATGCATGTTTCAAGAGTAAGGCAAAGAAGATTCCGAAGAGGGTCGGAGCCAGAACACAGCCTTGTTTAACGCCACTTCGTATATCAAAGGGCTGTGACGTGCTTCCAGCATATTGGACTGTTCCCTTCATGTCGTCATGGAATGACTTTATCATTTCCAGCATTTTCGAAGGGCAGCCTATTTTCAGGAGGATTTTAAAGAGTCCATCCCTACTAACCAGGTCGAATGCTTTTGTGAGGTCTATAATACTTAGAAGAGAGATGCCTCTGTAGTTATTGCAATCACTTCTGTCTCCTTTATTTTTATACAGTGTTACAATCTTGGCATCTCGCATGTCTTGAGGAATAGTTGTCTCTTCCCAGCACTGGCACAGCATCCTATGCAGGGGAGGTAATAGCGTGCTCTTACCGCATTTGATTAAATCAGGTGGAATCCCATCACTGCCTGGTGCTTTGCCAGAGGCCAAGCTATCAATGGCCTTACTGAGTTCCTCTAATGTTGGTTCCGCATCCAGCTCCTCCATAGTTGGCAGACTATTGACAGCATCAAGGGCTGCAGGCGTAACGGTATTGTCTCTAGCGTAAAACTCAGAGTAGTGCTCGACCCACCTCTCCATCTGCTTACCCTTATCAGTTAGCTTCTCTCCGCTGATGGTTTTTAGCGGTGCCGTCTTACTTTTATGGGGGCCAAGTGCTTTCTTTATACCGTCATACATTTGTCTAATGTTGCCTGTTTGCGCTGCGATCTGGATGCTCTCACTGAGCTGGAGCCAATAGTCATTTGCACAGCATCGAGCAGTTTGTTGAACTTTGCTTCTCGTAGCCCTCAGGATCTGTAGGGTTCTGGCACTCGGTGAACGTTTGTATTCATTCATAGCACTGCGCTTAGCTTCAATAACAGGTGCCATCACATCTGATGAAGCGTCAAACCAGTCATTTGACTTTGCTGTTTTCTTACCAAAGGTGGCAAGTGCAGTACTTTGAATGGTGTTCCGTAGATGCTCCCAGTTCTCTGTAATAGTATCACCATGCTGAGGGCTACTGAGCACTTTCTTGAAGGTCGCAGTGAATTGAGCGATCATGAAAGGGTCTGACATCTTGCTAGTATCAATGCGTGGTTTCCCTTCATGTCTGACACGATAGAGTTTTCTTGGTTGTGCTCTGATTTTGCAGCAAACCAAGGAGTGATCTGTGTCACAGTCTGCACTATGGTACGAGCGCGTGGAGAGCACAGACCTGAGGAGTGGCCTTCTGACGAGAATCAGGTCAAGTTGATGAGACAGTGGCGGGACAACACCTTATTGACTGGGGGCTGCCCAGCTTGAAGCGGGCGGTAGCTGTCCAGTGAGATCCTAGAACCTCTCCCACTGTCGGAAGTAGCCCCTGGCGCCATGCCCTACGCCAATTGGGCAAAATGCTTATAACCGGTAACTGCTACTTCCCGTGTTTTGCCGACACCTATAGGGTGAAGCTGGAGTGTCCTCTCCAGGGCGCTAGCTTGGGCACAGTTATATGGAGATCAAGCTGTTGCCCATGCAGCATGTTCCCCCTCTCCACACAGCCGGTAGATCCAAAGGAACGGCAGTAGCCGATACAGTTTGGTACCAGCCATGTCGCAGGAGTAGCCAGAATAATGTCGAATCGACATTAGACTGCCTTAGGGACTCCGACTCCGGATTTATCCTCAGGGTTTACTCCCGAAGCCAATTCCACAAATGGATATTCCCGCAAGGCAGCGGTGGTTTGAATTCAGAGTTCCTTCTCTTAGATAAGCTACCAACCAAGGATCACGAGCCCTATCTGCCCGAAGCTGCTGGTTTTAAGGCGCCAGTCGCTTGCCTTTGCCCCTTCTCCCGTCAGTGGAAACAGTTCCGCCGGGCTCAAATTGAGCCACACGTGAAGGCCGGGAGCTGGCCTTGGTTGTCAGAGGCTGTTTGAGGCGCGTGCCATAGAAGTATTTTATCTGCAGTGAAAGCTTATCCTCACTACAACTCCCGGCAATAACAACCTTTGGAAAGGTGTTATAATCCGCAGTCGTTGAATCACACGTAACCGTACGCTTCCGTTGATAAGCCGTCCAATTCGCTTTCACTGTGTAACGTTATAGCCAAACCATAAATTCTTACGTCGAATCCGAAACTGTTATCACGGTAAATTTTTGTTTACTGTTTAAACAATATCAGTTCTGATAATACTCTTCAGCTTTACAAGGACAGCTTGTGACGTGAGAGACTTGAGTCTGTCACGGATTGCCTCCCCTGCTTTGCAGTAGTGGTCCAACAGTGGCCAATACTCAAGAGTATCTAAATAGGTCGTCAAATGTGGCTACTTTCGCACAAGGTTATTCTTGGCAGAGATGTAGACAGAAGAGTAATGACGCTTCTACCTTAAGACAGTTTCACAAGATAATTCAGAAGTCAAGAACAATGCTGCTTAGCGCTGAACATTTGTTAACTTATATCTGTCCGTCGCGTTTTTGCGTAGAATTAAGCAATGGCTTTTAGCCTGTTCAAGCCCCCAGCTGAGTTAATTCAGCGAATTTCTTTTTAAAATAGTAAATCTCTGTTTAGAGGTCAATGTATATTCTTCTGTAACATTTATGCTCGAAAGCCTGAATCCTTCGCTCCGTATCTGCAGTGAGTGTCCAGCCCTCACACCCATACAAGAGAATAGATAATACAAGTGATTTGTATAATTTGATCTTCACAGGAAAACTGATGTTACTTTTCCAGATCACATTCAACCTTGTCATGGCAGCTGAGGCCATCTCAAGTCTTGTCTTGATTTCTTTATTTGATGGAAGATCAAATAAAGAAATCAAGACAAGACTTGAGATGGCCTCAGCTGCCATGACAAGGTTGAATGTGATCTGGAAAAGTAACATCAGTTTTCCTGTGAAGATCAAATTATACAAATCACTTGTATTATCTATTCTCTTGTATGGGTGTGAGGGCTGGACACTCACTGCAGATACGGAGCGAAGGATTCAGGCTTTCGAGCATAAATGTTACAGAAGAATTTTGCGCATTTGCTATAAAGAGCACAAAACAAATGTCTATGTTAGAGAGAAGATAAACACCTATGCAGGCCATCAAGAACCACTTTTGTCAATAGTGAAACGTCGAAAGCTTGCCTGGTTTGGGCATGTAACTCGTCATGACTCCCTTTCGAAAACGATCCTCCAGGGAACAGTCGAAGGTAAACGGAGAAGAGGAAGGCAAAGAAAATCCTGGGCTGATAACATCAAAGAATGGGCAGGACACGGTTTCTCCACACTTGTACGCATTGCTGAGAATAGAGAGCAGTGGAGGACCCTGTCTGCTGATGCTTCCACCATGGCACCCCTACGACCCATGACGGGTTATGGGTTGAGATGATGATGATATATATATATATATATAATAGTAATGCTCATACGTTTGCTTTTATACAGTAATAACTGAATAAAAACTATTGTTTAGTTTTAAAACAACAGGTAACAAATTTAATAATCAATTAATATTAACAGTTTAAAATAAAGGAAATGCTGGTGAATTTTATATTGGAATCAAATTTTCTCTTCACGGAGATTTAGGATGAGGATATAGTTCAGAAAATTATCTCCGGTTGCTGATGCCTTTTTATAAGCACTTAACTGCAGCCGTTTTCCGTCAGTTCTTCGGTGGTGAGGGCTCTTCTCTACACAACTTGTCCGATTTAGGTGGTTGGTGTTGATTCCCTGCGTTTCACTCACGACTAGCTTCGTTCCACGAGCTTTTTTAGACAAAATAGAGAAACAAATGCCTCTGCTAAGTACACTTGTGGGCTGCCAATAAACAGGCACATTCTCGCTATCCATCCACCGATGTTAATCTCTCAGCAGAATTAAATTCCCGAGTACATATTGTAGTTCAGGGAAGATTATTAAAAATCACCAATATTCTTCCAAGTGTTAAACTGGGAAAAATGTGTCTGGGCGGGGCGAATATTGTGTTGCCTGAGTTACGATTAACAAAGTGCATATTTCTCACAAAAAACTTTACTTCTTGAAATCACTTCAAGATCTGACAGAGCTGAGAAGTTATCCAGAGGGCCGACTCTTATAGTTAGAAACCTTAACCTATAACACAACAAGATAACTGAGAAGGAGCCACAACTTAACGATATTGTGAGCGATTTGTATAGATCGAAGCTTCAAACAGCCGCAGACTTGAGGGCATTACTGTGTCTTGAGGGTTGTCTATGAGCTTACAAAATAATTTAGTGAATTAATGTACATTTAAAATTAATGAATATTTAAAATTAATGTTATGCTTAACATAAATCCTCTTGTCTTTATCTTGCCTTGTGCCCAAAGAAAGAAGGCTTCCATCACTATATAACCTCAATTTTGGACAGCATTGGCTCAGCTAGAAGCCCTTGTTAGGACTGACAAACGCTAGCAATAAAAGCTTTCAGTTCTTTTTAGTGTCTTGCTTTTGGGTGCCGAGCTCAAAGAGTTCGTCATCTCTTTTTCTTTCTTAACCTTTATTTCGGTACATTTTGTCGATGTATTATAAGGAAAACAATTTTGCTATCTTTGGCAAAATGCTAAGCCAAAGGGAAGTCGTCATTGCTGGGTTTAGAAAATGTCTTTAACTGATGTCAAAACTCTTAAGTGTATTGAATGGTTGTACACCGTACCCCTTTTGACTGTTTTAACCACAGCCTCAAGACAGTGTTGTAGAAATTGATCAACAGTAGCCAGTCAGCATCAGAGGGGCGTCTTGGTTATAAATTACAGATGCCATAACCTGGTCCTATTTTGCAGGTTCAGCTAGTGGTAAAACAAGTGGCACAATTTTGGACATTGTGAACTGTTTAACAGTGGACCAACACTGTTCCTGACATAAGCATAGCTTCTTCAGTGTCCAGATGTTTTAACGACCAAAGAAAGTCAGATACTGCAACGTGTCAAGCAAGTTATGTACAACTTATCGTGAAAAAACAAGCCAAGGCACCCAAGCCAAGAACATGATGAAAATGATTAAAAAGTGACAATATACGATTTGTAAATTGTGTGAAATCTTGTAAGATATTGATATCATCTCATCTCAACCCGTAATCCGTCATGGATCGTAGGTGTGCCATTGTGGAAGCATCAGCAGACAGGGTCCTCCACTGCTCTCTATCCTCAGCAATGCGTGCAAGTGTGGAAAAACCGTGCCCTGCCCATTCTTTGATGTTCTCAACCCAGGATTTTCTTTGCCTTCCTCTTCTCCGTTTACCTTCGACTGTTCCCTGGAGGATCGTTTTCGAAAGGGAGTCATGACGAGTTACATGCCCAAACCAGGCAAGCTTTTGACGTTTTTACTACTGGCAAAAGTGGTTATTGGAGGCCGGCATAGGTGTTTATTTTCTCTCTAACATAGACATTTGTTTTGTGTTCTTTATAGCAAATGCGCAAAATTCTTCTATAACATTTATACTCGAAAGCCTGAATCCATCGCTCCGTATCTGCAGTGAGTGTCCAAGCCTTCACACCCATACAAGAGAATAGATAATGCAATTGATTTGTATAATTTGATCTTCCCAGGAAAACTGATGTTACTTTTCCAGATCACATTCAGACTTGTCATAGCAGCTGAGGCCATCTCAAGTTTTGTCTTGATTTCTTTACTTGATCTTCCATCACTACATATAGTGGACCCCAGATATTTAAAGGTGTTAACTTCTTCTAACGTTTGCCCATTTAACGTAATGTTGGTCGGAACATGTTTCTTATGGTATTCACCAATATCTTGCTTTTTTCTATATTTTATTTCCATCCCATATGTTCTTTTTACTTTCTCCAATCTAGAGGTAAGGTCTTGAAGTTATGATTCTGTTCCAGCTACAAGATCGATATCATCAGCAAAACGTAGATTGCAAAGAGGTCGGCCTCCAATCGATATGATTGTTTTATAATCGTAGAGAGCGTCCTGTATAATATGTTCTAGATATATATTAAAGAGCACTGGGAACAGGATACATCCCTGACGAACTCCTACAGTTGTTTTGAAAAATTCTCCAATATCATTGATTGCAAAAACAGCACTGCTTGCGTTTTTGTCTTTCTTCTTCTTCTTTGATCCATAACCACCAACAGTCAAAGCAGTCAGTGGCCATCACGCCTTGTGGCGTCTTGTAGGGCAGCAACAAATTGATTCCACTTTGGTCGGTAGGCGGCCATCCTTCGTACAGTGCCCCAACTCTGGTTCATTCTTTGCATCTCAGCTTCCACAGTTCTCCGCCAAGTTGTTTTTGGTCGGCCTCTCTTACGCTTTCCCTCGGGGGTCCATAGCATAGCTGTTCTTGTGATGGTATCAGGGTCCCTTCTGAGCACGTGGCCAACCCAACTCCAGCGTCTGCCAGCTTTGATGGTTTGCATGTCCTCCTGGTTACTCCGAATAAGTAGTTCTTGGTTACTGATGGTGTTTGGCCAAAAGATTCGGAGAATTTTCCTTAGGCAGATTGTGTGGAAGGAGGACAGTTTCGACATTTCCGTCTCTGTTACTCTCCAACATTCCGCACCATAGAGAAGCACAGAAAGTACACAGCTCTCATACAGTCTTAATTTGGTGTTTGTGCTGTACTGGGAAGACTTTCAAATGTTGTTGAGAACAGCAAAGGCTGTTCTCGCTTTATTCATTCTGTTGTTAATGTCCTTGCTTGTTCCGCTCGTATTTATTCCCTACCAATTTTAAATTATTAATATTTCTTTGACCGCACAACAAAATTATAACTGGAAATTTAAATAATTCACTAACTGCAGTTACGTATAAACAAATCAATACACTTTATTGATTAATGATGTATAGTAACAAATTAGCACCTTGGTATATCAATATCTTAACCATTAGCCTTATTAGTCATCCAAGTAAAGTGATGTTGAGGATACTTTTGAACAGAAAAAAAAAAAAGCAGGAATCAGAAGAAATCTTGTCCGAGGAACAGGCTGGCTTTAGACCAAAAAGAAGTACCTCAGAACAAATCTTCAATATTAGATTACTTATCGAAAAACATCTCCAGCATCAACGCGATTTATACCATAACTTCATCGATTTCACAAAAGCCTTCGATCGAGTCTGGCATGAAGGCTTATAGCAAATATTGAGAAAATTCCATTTTGTTACCAACATCATAGATATCTTTGAAGCACTATACAAGGAGACCTAAATGCGAAAGTTGGAACACACAATAATTATAACGAAAGAGTAATGGGGAAATGCGGCAGTGGAATAGTAAATGAGAATGGGGACAAATTAATAAGCTTCTGCAGTATTAACAACCTGGTCATTGGAGGAACACTTTTTCAACACAAAGAAGTGCACAAGTTAACATGGGAATCACCTAACGGACGAGTCAAAAACTAGATAGATCACATAATGACCAATGGCAGATGGAGACATGCACTACAAGACGTGAAAGTAAGAAGAGGCGCACATGTGGGAAGTGATCATCACCTAGTAGTAGCAAGACTGAAGGTGAAACTCAGAGCTGCTGGACCAGTTGCAGTCAAACAGAAAAGATATAACATCACGAAACTTAAGGACCCCCTCACCAGAAAAGCGATCGTGGTCGACGTAAAGAGACGATATCTGATTACCAAAAGCCAGGAAAGAACAGAGACCGACGATGTCGACCAGAAATTCAACACCATCTCAACAATATACAAAAAAAGCAGCAAGTCATGCTTGGGATTCCAGGAAAGAAAGAGCCAAGACTGGATAACACCAGAAACGCTAAACACCATAGCGAAGAGAAAGGAAATGAAAAGAAAGAAAACAGAAGCTAAGTCCCCTGGGTTAAAGGCAATATATGGTGAACATCACAGTCAGCTGGACAAGGAAGTAAAACGTCAAACCCGTGCTAACAAAAGGACATTTCTGGATAACCTTGCAAGACAGGCAGAAGAGGCAGCACTGAAAAATGAACAAAGCACAGTTTATAAAATAACTAAAGCTATCAGTGGAAAACGAGGTGCAAACAACACAACATTAGTAAGAGACACTGATAAAACGCAGATTTTGGAACGCTGGGCACAACACTTCAATGCCATCTTAAATTATCCATCAACCGTGAACGACCAGGCCATTGCAAGCATACCGCAAGTTACAGTCAATGATAGACTTGACCTTCCACCCAGCTTGGAAGAGGTCAAGAAAGCAACCAGTCTACTGTCCAGCGGCAAAGCCCCTGGATCAGATGCTATTCCTGCTGAGATTTATAAAGCTGGAGGCAGCATGCTGCTGGGATAAAGAACAGATACCACAGGAATTGAAAGATGCCACCATTGTTCACATATACAAGCGAAAGGGAAATCATCAATCATGTGATAACCATAGGAGAATCTCCCTATTATCTATTGTGGGCAAAATCCTAGCTCGAGTCCTGCTCAATCGCTTGACTGTTCATCTCGAATCGCAGGACTTACTTCCAGAGAGTCAGTGTGGTTTCCGAGCAGGCCGCGGGACCGTCGATATATTTGCCGCTCGCCAACTTCAGGAGAAATGCCAGGAACAGTACAGTGACCTATACAGAACATTTATTGACTTGACCAAGGCCTTTGACACTGTCAATAGGGATGGACTATGGAAAATTATGGCGAAATTCGGCTGTCCCGATAAGTTCATCTCAATTGTCCGCCAGTTTCATGAAGGTATGATGGCTCGCGTATTGAATGATGGAGAACCTTCTGAACCCTTTCCGGTCACAAACGGTGTCAAACAGGGATGTGTGCTCGCTCCGACACTATTCAGTATGATATTTGCTGCCATGCTGTCTAACGTTACGCATGGCAGTAGTGACGGCGTACACATCAGATACAGGACAGATGGGAAGCTGTTTAATTTGAGACAATTACAGTCCTTTATAAAGTTGAATGAAACAATGATCTCTGAACTTGTCTTTGCGGACGACTGTGCCCTCAACACCTGCACAGAACTAGACATGCAGAACAATATGAGGAGGCTTTCTGTAGCGTGTGATGACTTTGGTCTTACCATCAATACGAAGAAATCTGAAGTAATGTTGCAACCTGCTCCTGGAAAACCTTACTGTGAACCAAATATCACAGTAAAGAACCAACGTCTCCAAGTGGTGGACAGCTTCACTTATCTAGGCAGTACCCTTACCAAAAATGCGAATATCGACGCCGAGGTCAACAACAGAATTGCAAAGGCAAGTGCAGCTTTTGGAAGACTAAGAGTAAATGTCTAGGATCGACAAGGAATTAGTGCCGCCACCAAGATAAAAGTATATCATGCAATAGTGCTCACTACCCTCCTGTATGCCTGTGAAACATGGACAGTGTATAGCAGACACGCCAAGAAGCTTAATCATTTCCTCATGAGCTGTCTTCGCAGGATACTCAGGATCAAGTGGCATGATAGAGTATCTAATTCTGAGGTCCTCAACAGAGCACATATCTCAAGCATCTACACATTGCTGCAGAGGGCCCAAACTAGATGGGCCGGACATGTTGTTCGCATGCCCGAAAAACGCCTCCCAAAGCAGTTGATGTACAGCGAACTCTCTATGGGTAAGCGAACAGTAGGGGGACAAAACAAACGCTTCAAAGACACACTGAAAGCATCGTTGAGCAGCTTCAAAATTGATGTCTCCTCCTGTGAGACTATCGCACATGATCGCTCTGCCTGGCGGACAAACATTACTCAAGGCGCTCGCATTGCAGAACAGAATTTAGCTGATAAGGCAGAAGGAAAGCGTGCTGCAAGAAAAGTCAGAATTCGCAGCAACACTACTATCGACTCTAACCATGTGTTCCCCGTATGTGGCATTGCCTGTAGGGCCAAAATAGGACTAATTAGCCACATGAGATCGCGACACTGATGTCTCACAATTCAAGTCTGAAGCTGTCGCCATCTTCGCTTGCGATGGGCAACTATTATTATTATTATTATTATTATTATTATTATTATTATTATTATTAGTAAGAGACAAGCAAGGAAATCTCATCACCACAGCACAGGAGCAGGAAACAAGATGGGCAGAGCACTTCAGAGAAACACTGAATAAGGAATCACCAGAGACTCAGCTGGATGTTCCTGAGGCTGAAAGTGACTTAGATGTAAATACAGACATTCCACGAAAAGAAGAAATCATCACAGCAATCAAAGGGTTAAAGAACGGAAAAGCTCCTGGTCATGACAACTTAAATGCAGAGCTATTTAAGACAGACCCTGAGCTAGCAGCAGAACTATTAGAACCACTATTTGCACAAGTCTGGAAAACGGGGACAACACCATCAGAGTGGAACAAAGGAATAATTGTCAAATTGCACAAGAAGGGAGATCTAGCTGTGCCAATGCTGTCTAAATTCAGGTTATATAGTGATGGAAGCCATCTTTCTTTGGGCACAAGGCAAGTTAAAGACATGAGGATTTATGTTAAGCATAACATTAATTTTAAATGTTCATTAATTTTAAATGTACATTAATTCACTAAATTATTTTGTAAGCTCATAGACAACCGTCAAGACACAGTGGTACCCTCAAGTCTGCGGCTGTGTGAAGCTTCGATCTATACAAATCGCTCACAATATCGTTAAGTTGTGGCTCCTTCTCAGTTATCTTGTTGTGTTATAGGTTAAGGCTTCTAACTATACCAGTTGGCCATCTGGATATCTTCTCAGCTCTGTCAGATCTTGAAGTGACTTCAAGAAGTAAGGAACTGTGTCTGAGACCGGTCTAAAATACCTAATCTCAGGTCTAACCCTTGCTGTTGTCACGGATTTGACTGTTAATTTTATTTTACCAACACGTCCCATTTTTCTAATTTTGTTTAATGTTCTGGTGTCCTCGATTTTTTTGCACTTTCAGTTTTCTTTTCTTCCAGATTTTACCTTACGTAGCCAATTATTCCCTCTCAGACCCTACCCCACGGTTTTATTTCGTTCTGGCCTTCATTATAAATTCAACACTTGGTCAGTAGTGGTCAGCTTACGATAATATTACTTAAGCTGCACCTGGTGTGTCTGACTTGCGGGAACGTTGGTAGCTCGTAACAGCGTTTGATCTCGAGCGAGAAATAGTTTCTTTGAAGAAGCGAACCATTATCGTACTACAGTCCATAGCGGGAGCAAAGGGGAGACAAAACTCACGTTCGTTCTGAGATTTTTGTTGTGGCCCTTGATCACTCGCAGAATAATATTATGTCATGTACGAAACTTTCCCGCCGGTGTTGTCTCTGATGTAGTCTCTAGAATAACATTTGTCTTACTCATGATTACGTTATACGCAGTACATCCGTGGGAACACGCGATGGTGGGTAGCATCTTCTGGTAGACGATAAATCTAGATAGGTTTACTCAGTCAAGCACACTCTTAAATTTTTCCTGCCCGTAGATGACCAAATGAGACAGGCAGATATTAGCACAACAAAACTAGACTGTGTTGCTGTGGTAAAGTGGGATGTTATAAATTTTTATAGGGGACTTAGTGTACTGACTGAGATCAGCTGTGAAGGTATCTGTATCTAATAGGTGTAGTGTTTTACAGATAACCTTACTTGCTACCACATTATGCCTCAGTCAGAATTATTCTGGAATATTGTGATGACTACGTTAAATGTCTAGGGTATGTATATGATGAAGTGTAAGTCACAACAACAACAGACAGATAAACAATTTAATTTATTCCACCACACTTGACAACACTGTGACACTCACACACATGTACCATTCTATAAGACTATCTTAAATGAGTCACTGGTAAATTTTCAAATATCAATATGTATTAAGCACTTTCATTAATATATATGTCCTGATTCAACTACAAAGTGAACCAGGAATCGCAATCAATTGTAATTACAATTTATATGTACAGAATTTATCAATAAGAACCTTGTAGTGACATATTTTATTAATATTATCCTATGTGTGTCAGTTGTGTAGTAGTAATATGAGGTAATACTGGTTTTGTTTTTTCAAGCTATGTTGTTATTTGTCATCATGACTTCAAGTGTTTGTTTATCTTGTAAATGGTATGGGGAAAAGTTCACAGTTCCTATCAATTTAAACACTGTATTTTCCCTCTGGTTTATTATAAAGTCAGATTTTGAGGGGGGGGGGGGGCATAATGTTGAGCTCCACGGGCCACATAGGCTTATCTTTCGTGATGGCGGCAGGAAAAGACTCCTCTGCTCGATAGCCTCCCTGTGTTCTGGAGACACCTCACTGGTCACTATCTGGACCCAGGAGTATGCTGTCAGCCTCTAGGTTCAGCAAAGCTCAGACCAGGTGCTGCTCAATAACTTTTGGACCACGGTCCCTGAAACAAGAAGGTTGTACCTCCTACTTCATAACTAATTTATAATCTATTTACAGACTGAACACATTACATAACAAACACTGAGTTCAGAGCGGTAGGCCAACTGTCAGCTTCATCTGAAATAATTTACACCAGTATATTCCTCCCTAATGGTTACTACGCTTCTGCAATTCCAGCATTATTTCTTTCTAGTCAATAAGATAGGTTTCAGTGTACTGTTTGGCAATTCCATGCAGTTTTACTTTCCTCCGACACCTTCTGTTCAGGTTGGAGCACTATATAGGCTTTACCTCATGTTCGCTACTGAACCACACATATATACAGACATAAATTATCAATTTACATTCAATTTTCATTAAAAAGATATTGAATATATCAAGCTTACCACAATTCATGGAATAATACACAGTTACGTTGACTGGCAATGAATATAGCACAATTTCGATCTGCCGATGTCCCAGGCTTTTATTTAGAAAAATATGCACTGGCGCTCAACGCACTGGTTCTGTAGTAAGTTTATTTGAACATGTGGTGGTGACCTGACGCCTCTGATTGACTATATTCGCGGGTCTAACCAATCGTGCCATGTTTACCCAATCGTTTGAAAAAAGTACTCCTACTCCCGTTTCCCCTGACAACAAAAGATAGTATTTATAGCCCGACTAATCGTGTTTAGCCTTACATTTATTGCGCTCCAATCAAATCTGATTTAACATGGAGACCCATTTCCCGTACAATGGTGGGGTGAAAATCTGCCACTGAGCGATTCTGATTTGGGTGTTGTCTGACATCCCTCACTATTTCTTTTGGCTATAATTTGGTAATTCCTAGACTATTTGCGTAACGTTTAACATATTCTTTGTCAGCAAGTCCTAAGGAACCCAAATATACAAATTTAAAGGAGCTAAGTGGCTGCGTTCAAAATATGCATTTTCTTCTACCTCCTGTTTACTTCGAATACGATGTGGTGTCTGGGTACTGTAATGTTTTCAAACGTAAACCAGTATAATGTCATGTTTCCTAATAAGCGTTTTGTGAGTTTTTTAAAAACTAACTCTCGTGTGTGTAGTGTTTTTTTTCACTGTCGATTTGAAAAAAAGCTAGTGCTTGTGGCCTTACACGCGTGATGGTAGTAATTGTATAGCGAGACGCGTGTTTAGTGTTGCATGCGTTCCTGCTTTCAGCCCCTCCCTTTCTTTCTATCTTTAGTCCATCTGTCTTTCGTTTTTTTGGTAACGTAGTGTATAAAATGACATGAATGGAATTTTAAATCTAGGTCAGATTGCGTATCTCAAGGTTTTTCTTAGAAAGGGAGTACACATTTTATTGTGTTGGGGAAAACGCGTGTATGCTGCAGAAGGCTTTTACTATCAACGTTACTATGAATTCTTGACTTAAGTCAGGTAATTTCAAAATGGGTTTACTTGTGAGCTTTTCCTTCAATTCTTGGTATGTTCATTTCACATTGTGGTGTCCATGTAATGCGATCTGGATGTCCTTTACGTGTCAATTCAGTTAACGGTGCACATATGGAATTAAAGTTTTTGATATACTTCTGGTAGAAACCACATAATGAGACAAAGGATCTCACGTCCTTCTTGGTTTGTGGTCTCGGGGCTTTCTTTAGTTTCTCTAAATTCTTTGGGTCACGGGTCATGTTTCCCTGATAAACTGTGTGTCCCAAAAATTCCAATTCTTTACATCCAACGCAACATTTGGTTGGTCGGGCTGTTAAATTTGCTTCCCTAAGTCGATTAAACAGCATGTTCAGAGAGTCAATGTGTTCCTCAAATGTTTCTGTTGCTATAAGGATATCATCCATAAAATTTGTTAGACAGGGATTATTCAGAGGATCCAATAATTTTCTCATCATTCTAGAGAAGACACTAGGCGCATTCTTCAATCCAAATGGCAATCTATTAAACTCATAGTGTCCTTCTGAGGTACTAAAAGCTAGGTATGGTCTAACCTCAGGCTTTACTGGAATCTGATAGTATCCTTTACTCAGATCCACTTTTGAGAAATATTTAGCTTTATTTAGTCTGGCAAACAGCTGATTTTTATCCGGCAATGGATCCACCTGTCCTTCTGTAATAGCATTCAGTCTCCTGTAATCTATACAGAGTCTATGTTCTCCAGAGGGCTTCCTTAAGAGTACAACACCGGAACTATACGAAGATTCACTGTGCGAAATAATTCCTTCCTTCAACAGATAGTCTATCTCTTCCTTCAAAGCTTTCTCCTTAGCAAACGGAATCGAATATGGTTTCATACAGACAGGTGTGGAGTCTATTAGTTTCATATCATATTCCAATAGGTTTGTATGCCCTGGTCGGTCTGTTAACACCTCTGCATGATTATTTAGAACCTGTTGCACTCTCTCTTTCTGAGTTTTCGTTAAATGTGTACTGATTTTCACCTGTGCTGCTGTCTCACAGGGGTGTAATGGATATTCAAATGATGAAAGTGGTTCCTTTTTCATCTCCATGGCGATGGACAAGGTCAACAAGTGTGTCTCTTCCTGATGTTCTCTTTCCAAATATTTCTTCAGGAGATTCACATGATAGATTTTTTCTTTCCCCTTCTTATCTATCTTATAATTTGTTCTAGACACCTTCTCTAGAACTGTATATGGACCCTGCCATCCAATTTGTAACTTATTCTGACTCCCGGGCAAAAGAAGCAGTACCTTGTCTCCCACAGCCAAATTTCTGTCTTTCGCCTTCCTGTTATAATAGGCAGCATGTTTCTTCCTGGCTTGTTTCAAATTTTCATTGGCAAGTTTCCAGCCAGTTTTTAACCGAGTGGTCAGCTCATTCACATATTGGTATGAAGATGTAATGTTTTCCTCTGCCTTTTCATCAGTCCACGTTCTTAACATAGCTTCGAGTGGACCTTTTATTGGCCTTCCAAAAT